>QLSR01000464.1:1464403-1518510 GCA_031780015.1 Citrullus colocynthis | reverse complement strand
TAAAAAAAAAAAAAAAAAAAACTCCTAAAATGAAGAAAGTATTAATTTGAAATATTCTTCGTTAAATGTATATCAACCAAACTTAATAAATAACAAAATTAAAAAAGATGTAATAAGGAAAAAATTCAATATTTTGAAAACTTATTACAGGGAGATGATGTAATTAATGATATTTTTTTAAAATAAAATCTTTATATAATTAATAGTATAAATTATGAAATGATATTCATTTTATTTTAAAACGTTATGAAATTAAAATATTAGAGATAATCTATCGAAAGGTTAAAAATGTCTAAAACTGTTGCTAAATCTAGTTATGAAATATTACTAAATGTTATTATATTCATGAAATATTAGCACGTAGTAAGCTAATTTTCTAAATCTTTCTTTTTTTTTAATCAAAATGAAATTAGTAAAACGATAATTGACATGTAATTTTTCTTTAAAATTAGAAATTTTATCTCTTACCTCTTAGTCCTTGCTCTAAAATAATATTAATGTTAGATTATATATAATTAAATTTATCCTCACCCATTAGTTTAAGTTTTTAGGTCAGTCAACTATTTAAGATGATATAAGAGCATGTTGTTCTAGGATATACTGGGTTCAAGCCTCTATTTCAAGTCCATGGGGAGTGTTAAACGAGATATAAATAAATTTACTCTCACCTATCAACTTAAACTTTTGGGTTCAATTGGTGATTTAAGAAATAACTACGTTAGAAATAAAATTAATAATTCAATATTGCACGGTAAAAAACACATTAATGTAAAAATTTGAACCTCTAATATTTAGTCTAAGAATAAATTTTTTTAATAGTTGAATAGTTCTTAAGTTAATTATGAAAAGAGATCGAAATTACTTATTTTTAGTTCATAATTTATTTATTTTTAACCAGTAAATGTATCTTTAATACTAACATGAAGATATATATATCCAATGGCATTAATCATATCTAAAACTTGAGGATGATTCGAAATTTATAACGATAGACAATGTGACATATCTTACTATTTCAGAAACAACTAATAACTTTTAGAAAAAAAGAAAAAACAATTAATAAGTTTTTTTTTTTTTTTTTCCTTTTTTGATAATAACTATTAATAAGTTTGTGGGTAGGCAAAATATAGTTGTAATTAAAACAATTTGAGCATAGTTTTACAAATAACACTTCCTTATATCTCAAAAATCAATGGTTGATAGAGGAAAAATGAAAAATATGATTACCTTGATAACAAATTTATTATTTAGGAAAAACAAGTATTGCAGTACTGGAAATGTTGCAATATTATCAATTTATCATCAATTAGAATTTTCTTTTATATAATATATTAAGTGAAATTATACAAAGTAACACTTCTAATTTTCAAAGTAGATACAAATTATGTTTCTAGACTTTGAAATATTTCATTCTTTAATTTCTTTTAATTTTAAAAATGGTTAAAAAAAAACATCCCTTTAAAGAGTGAAATCATTAAGGAGAACAAAACAAAAGAAACATAAAAAATTAATGTGGAAGTTGAGGTGTAAAAATTAGATGACATATGATATGATTTATAACTAAGTTTCTTAAAAGACTAATCTAATAATGTACTCTTAGGCATAATAATGGTCCAACTATAAAGAAGATGAGATTATTGTGGCCTATTTATGTCACCTTAAAATATAAAGTTAAAATTATTTACATAATCAAATTTTACATATTAGTTACTATTCTAATTCACGTGAATGGTGTTGTAGGATTATATCTACTCAAATTCTACACACGTTCATTCTCTATTAGCTTTTGAAAAAAATCTCAAATGGTATTTGTTGAAATAAATTTCAAAATTTAAAAATAAAAATGAAACTTTTTAAAAACTAGGGACACAATTTAGATTACCTCAAATTTGAATGACATTTTATATAATTTAACCCCAAAAAAATTGAAAAGTTTTTTCAAGTAGTAGAATACGATAAATTTAAATCTAAATTTAAACTTTTAAAAACAATTAGATCGAAATTGAAACATTATTCCAAGTATAAGGATTAAATTTTCTATTTTAAAGAATTATTCCTAGAGTTACCTTTACATTATGTCACATCTATTGTAATTTTAAAGAAAGTTTAAAATTTTTTCAAGCCCAAAACTTTGAATCTTGTTCTATTTTGATCCCTAAACTTTAAAAAATATCTATTTTAGTCCTTATGCTTATTTTGGTTATTGTAATTAAGATTGGGTTAACTCTTTGATATAGTATGAGTTGGCTTGTATTTTTTTTTATGATTAGGCTAGCAAATAAGTCAGTGTGTATTTGGAATATATTTTCAAGTGTTTAATTTTAAAAAAATAAGTCATTTTGGAAAATTTTGGAGTGTTTGACAACCACTCAAAATAGCTTTTGATTTGTATTTTGAACCATTTTTATTAAATTTGTTTAAATAAAAATGAATTTTTTTAGAAACATTTTTTTCTCATGTTAATCCAAATGGGCCCTTATTCACCCTAAAAAAATCTAAGGTGTTTGGTGGTTCAATATTTTCGCGCTTTTGTTGGCATTCTACTCCATCTTCTTAACAAATGCTAGATGCAATTTCATCCATATACAAATTTTGAGTGCTTTGTTCTTGGGCAGGGTGCTCTCGCGGATCGGAAACCCTTCCTAACCTCATCTAGAAGAAGAGCGTACTATGGTGCTTAATTTATCAATGTGGGCAAGCAAGCTGTGATGAATGGAAATCCGCCTATCTTTGTTCCGCATTCATTGACGTATATCACACTCTCTGCTTCTAGTGCAACAGAGAATGTAAGCAAAGAGAGTCTTTCCTTTAATGGCTGGAGCCTTATCTGAACTTAGCTTACTTTTTACTGCATGTTGTACTTAGAGTTATCCTATTCGAGTTCTTAGCGACTAGTCAGTTCTCTTTTTGGGAGACTAGCATAGTGACTTAGACCACGCCACACTTTCTTAATAAGCTTTCTAGCTACCATAATCAATTTGAGGTACATTTTTTTTCTTCCTCCCATTTTTTTCTTGATGAGCCCATGAGAAATGGTCATATCTCTATTAAATGTCTCCTTCGCCAATATGTCAAATTCTATTTTCTTATTATTCTCTACTCCATTTTCTTTTCATTTGCTTGGAGATTCCAGGTTTTTTTTTTTTTTTTTTTTTTTTTTTTTATTTCTTTTTTTTTTTTTTTTTTTTTATTTTTTTTTTTTTTTTTTTTTTTTTTTTTATTTCTTTTTTTTTTTTTTTTTTTTTATTTTTTTTTTTTTTTTTTTTTTTTTTTTTATTTCTTTTTTTTTTTTTTTTTTTTTATTTTTTTTTTTTTTTTTTTTTTTTTTTTTATTTCTTTTTTTTTTTTTTTTTTTTTATTTTTTTTTTTTTTTTTTTTTTTTTTTTTATTTCTTTTTTTTTTTTTTTTTTTTTATTTTTTTTTTTTTTTTTTTTTTTTTTTTTATTTCTTTTTTTTTTTTTTTTTTTTTATTTTTTTTTTTTTTTTTTTTTTTTTTTTTAAAAAAAAAACATAAACCACCTCACATGGAAGTGTGTTTCATAACATTTTAATATCATCCATGGTTCTAAAGTTGACCATATTATTTTTAGCCTAAACTTGATTACCTTATTCCCACATTTCTTGTTAAGAAGTTAACGAAATCGCAACCACAAGAATTAAATTAAATATTCTTTTAAAATTTAGGAACTAAAACAAATATTTTTTAAAATTTAGAGATCAAAATAGATTTTAAATTTTTAAAAATTTATTCAAAGTCCTCCACTTTCAGCTGGAAAAAAGAAAGTTCTGACTCGAATGCTATCGTTTCACAAATTAAATCGGAGAACGGTGTCGTTTTAAAATGCAAAGAATTGGGTTTGGGTTCGGGCCCGGGCAAACGGATAAGTTACGACCATACGGCGGAGTTGACGGAGAAAGGATAACCAAATATCTGAAATTGTCGAGAAGGGATCAACAAAAAGAAAAAAAAAAAAAAAAAAATAGAAAAAAAAAAAAAAAAAAATAGAAAAAAAAAAAAAAAAAAATAGAAAAAAAAAAAAAAAAAAATAGAAAAAAAAAAAAAAAAAAATAGAAAAAAAAAAAAAAAAAAATAGAAAAAAAAAAAAAAAAAAATAGAAAAAAAAAAAAAAAAAAATAGAAAAAAAAAAAAAAAAAAATAGAAAAAAAAAAAAAAAAAAATAGAAAAAAAAAAAAAAAAAAATAGAAAAAAAAAAAAAAAAAAATAGAAAAAAAAAAAAAAAAAAATAGAAAAAAAAAAAAAAAAAAATAGAAAAAAAAAAAAAAAAAAATAGAAAAAAAAAAAAAAAAAAATAGAAAAAAAAAAAAAAAAAAATAGAAAAAAAAAAAAAAAAAAATAGAAAAAAAAAAAAAAAAAAATAGAAAAAAAAAAAAAAAAAAATAGAAAAAAAAAAAAAAAAAAATAGAAAAAAAAAAAAAAAAAAATAGAAAAAAAAAAAAAAAAAAATAGAAAAAAAAAAAAAAAAAAATAGAAAAAAAAAAAAAAAAAAATAGAAAAAAAAAAAAAAAAAAATAGAAAAAAAAAAAAAAAAAAATAGAAAAAAAAAAAAAAAAAAATAGAAAAAAAAAAAAAAAAAAATAGAAAAAAAAAAAAAAAAAAATAGAAAAAAAAAAAAAAAAAAATAGAAAAAAAAAAAAAAAAAAATAGAAAAAAAAAAAAAAAAAAATAGAAAAAAAAAAAAAAAAAAATAGAAAAAAAAAAAAAAAAAAATAGAAAAAAAAAAAAAAAAAAATAGAAAAAAAAAAAAAAAAAAATAGAAAAAAAAAAAAAAAAAAAAAAAAAAAAAAAAAAAAAAAAACAGGAATTTGAATGGGACCATTATTTCATTGTTTATGATTTGAGAATAAACAATAGTTTGTGCACTTTGGCTACACCATCATGTTTTAAATAATATAAACCATTATTTCATTGTTTATGATTTGGGAATAAACAATAGTTTGTGCACTTTGGCTACACCATCATGTTTTAAATAATTTGTTTATATATTGTAATATGGATACGATTGTCCTTAATTGGTTTGAAAATAAGATGGAATGCATAAGAAACATAGAAGTTTTCATATTGCCCCTCTACATGTTTTTCCCTAACATAAAAACTCTCAATAATTTTTGGTGGAACCAAAGAAATAAAATAGTATATAATCTAATCACCTCAAATTTGCTACTATAGTATTAAAAATTTTCTTAGGATCCACTACCATTAATAGAATATTTATGAAAGTAAAAATTCTAGTGTGAACAAAGAGAGTATCATAATTTCCCATTATTAGAAAAAATTTCATCTTTTTACAACTGATTGCTACAGTCAACTTTATGATAGAAACAAACGACAAGCAAAAAATAAGAACAATAACGAATCAACACACCAATTTACATAGCTAACTAACAATATGGTAGCTATGTCCACGAATATAGAGAATTAAGGGATAGGGTTCATCGCTCAAAATATGATATTCTTCATTTAGGGTTACCTACAAAAGAAAAACAAGAAGGTAACCTAGAAAGCAGTAAAGAAAGTGAGTGAATTTATCACTTTGCTCCTTCCAGTAAGGAGAAATTTTTAATGTTGGTTGCTCAATGTGACCTACACCCCATCAAGATACAAATAAATTTTAAGTATTTCAAGCAATGATCTCACGTGCAGTGACCATAGTTTCACGTTGCTTGGCTAATATTTTAAATAAGCTAGCCAAGATATATACTCAAGCTTTGTTCTTGGCTTTCACTCATTTTTCATATTCATTTAGAATATTTTGTGTTGCATTCTAAACAGGTCACAAGTGAGGAGAGAAATTCAAAGCATCATCGCAACGCATAAAAAAACAAAAAATTATTCAATAAAAAAGAGAGAGAGAGAGAGAGAGAAAATTTTGTAGAAATTGTGGTCCGACAACTTGTAGACCTTAAAAGAAAGAAAATTGCATAATTGTTTTTTTTTTTGGAATTGAATTTGAATGGAAAATTGGAGTTAAAAATAAAAGAAAGAAAAAAGAGGAAGGGGGGATTCCGGTTTTCGTGGGGACAATTTGGAGCTTTTCGAAAACTCGTCTTCGTTCTCTGCTCTTCCATCAATGTCCTGTCCTCACCCTTTCATAATCATAATCACAAAATCCCTAAAACATCCTCCCATTTTCTTTTCTACATATTCCCTTTCATAATTTGCTCTATTATTTTATGAACTCTTTTTTCCAAATCATATCTTCATCAAAATTAATCCTCAATATGGTGGATGTGAATATATGGTTGTACAAACTGCACTATGAGTAGACTTATCAATAAGTTTACTCTTACTATTTTCTAGGGTTGTGTCTAATAAATTCTAATACTTAATTTGGTCTACTTGAGTTAGAGTTAGAGCAAATATTAATTACTATCTCTAGCGATCGGAATAGACTTTTCTACTTTTTACATCTTATTGTCCTACTATCATCATTGTACTTGAATGCTCACGAAAAATTAAAGAGAGGAGCAACACATATAGGTTGCTTGCTTATTGGCTTAGTCCACACTTTCTTTGGCTTTGTCATCAATGAGGGCCTTGTCTGTGTTAGTTGCACGAGTAATCCACATTGTCTTTGTGGACTAATTTATTTATTTTTAATACAATAGTGGGTGAGAGATTCAAGGTATATATCTCTTAGTCATTAATACATCTATATGTCAATTAAGATATGTTTGCTTTGGCTAAGGCTATAGATTGTATCACAACAAAAGTGGTTTTATTTATTTATTTATTTATTAAACGTTCTTTTGCAACACTTATTTTAGAGCTAGAAACTTGTTTAACTTGTGACAGTTAATAAATTTTGGTTTATTAAGATGATTAGAGAACTTTTTGTTTGTATGGCAACTGTGTGTAAAAAAGCGATTATAGAAACTTGGGTTTGTGTAGCTTGTGTTAAGGTTTATGTGCTTTTATGATTAAAAGAAAAAATATATATATATAGTAAAAAATGTTAATTTCATTAGCTTGTATTTGTTTGATCTAGCCTTAACTATATTCTTTATTGAATTAGAAAACAAAATTGACACACTAGCAAAATTTACATGTTAGATATAGACTCAAGACTTTTCTCTTTAGCTTTAAATAACATAAACTTAACAGCCTAATTAATGAACCAAATATTGTATTAGGATTAAGAGGTTTGAAATTCATATTAAAATACAACATAAAACTTAAAACTTTTTTTCAAAAAGTCATAAATCATAATCACTCATAGTTGGCATAGATTTCAGACATACATATATTATTAGAAAAATACAAGACATTGACTAAAGAATATATACGAGATAGCTTAAAATTGAAATGGAGGGGATATATAAATATAAATATATATATATATATATATAGAAAAATAAAATATAATAATAAAGAAATAGGAAAAGAGATTAGAATGAAGTTGGTATTAATTGGTATATAGTTTGATGATTAAGACAGTGAGAAGATTCCAAAACAAAGGGCTTCATTGGTACTTAAGAGATCTCTGTTAATTAAGTTAAGTAATGGTTTAACGAAAACATCAAAATCAAAACTAATTATTTGGTTGTTAAAAACCCCACTAAAAAGAGAAGATATGATGACATTTTCTTTTAAAAAAATGGGTTCAGTATTTTATAAGTGACATTTGTTCCTTAATCCCTCATTTTATTTTATTTTTTTAATTTGAAAAAAGAAAAAGGAAAGCAAAAGAAATATGAAGTGACAGGTGATTACATTTTTGGGGTATGTGTCCCTCCAATTTTGTATTTAAAAAGGACACTTCACATGCCTACATGTTCCTCTCTTTCCATTATTCTCAAATAGGGCAAAGGGAGGTTCTCCATTCAACCCAATAAAAATTTTGACAAAATAATTACCTTGTTTGTTTGTATATGGTTTGTCAAACATATTTTAATGTGTTTAGCTACTTACTATCTTTCTTATGATATTCTTTTTCCATTGGATACTATAGCCTTTTTGTTGCAAATGGACAAAAATATGTTTATATAAACTATTACTTTATCTATTTTACTCATTTAGCTTGATATATACGTTCGTGGTATTAAACTATCATTGACATGTCAATACTTTCATATAAATTCGATATCGACATAGTGATTCGACATTTTAATCGTTTCGTAAATTTTTGAATGAAGCATAAAAAAAAAATAACAAAATGTGCCTAAAGTGAATATAATATAAATAATACACATCTAGCTTATCTAAAAAAGCAAAAATATCCATTTCATTGACATTTCATTAATATCATTGACATTTTCATAAAATTGAAGTCCCAACATTTTAAACATTGTCTACCCCACAAAAATTAAACGTTCAAAAAATTTGCTCGAAATGAGCTTATGTCACATGAATGTTAAAATGACTGGAATTCTAAATAAAAAATTGAAAGCTTAAAAGACAAATTGAAAATCTCTTAAACTACCTAAATTGGGACATGTAACCTTGAAAACCTCTAATATTCATTTGTAACGTTTTAGGGTGGAGGGACCAAGTAAACAAAATTGTAAAAACTTTTAAAGTTAGTATTTTAGTTTAACAACTTCTCTTAATTGTCAATTTACGGTCGTAAGAGTCATACATTATTAGAAACCTTTTTAATGCATAGATTAACCAAAAATTAGTCTAGAATTTGAAATGCCAGACCAATCAATCTTGAATGATTAGCGTAAGCGATATCTGGTGTCGTGGTGTAGTTGGTTATCACGTCAGTCTAACACACTGAAGGTCTCCGGTTCGAATCCGGGCGACGCCAATATTTCGTCGTCTTTTTTTTTTATTATTCATTTATTTCGTTTTGGGCCACTTGTTTATGGTCATGGCTCACTAAGAAACCAACAAAGTCCACTAAGGCCCACAAAATCAAGTTTCTGCTCCGTTGATTATTACAAATCTTCGAACATTACCCAAAAGAGTTGACTTTGACCAACCGCCATTAGTACTCCAAATTCGAAAAGGCTATTTGGAAACTAAATACATCTCTAATGGTAGTACAGCTCCAATTTCAAAGCCAATAAATTTACTTATTAAATTTATATGCACTCCATTTTTTTTTTTTTTGAAAAAAAAAGATTACATGCTACAAAACCAATGTCAACTTTCAAAAATTTTATTAGTTTTAGAAAGATATTATAATCATTATTTGTAACAAAATTGTGCAATTAAGAAAAAAATCTTAATTATCAGATAAATCATTCAAATAATTGAATAAAATATTATCATCATAACTAAGTTTTAGACTATGAAATTTTTTAATATTTATAAATAGTTTAATATTTTTTTAATTTATAATTATTTTCATTTTGTTTATAATTTTATAGAAGTTTCAATTTTATAATTTACTTATTAAATTGATAAAATGAGTTATGACATAATTAATTTTAAAAAGTAGTTCGGAATTCCCTTGAAACAAAGCATTACAATTGTGATGGTAGATATTAAAACCTTTGCTTTGTAAAATTATTCGAAATGTCTTAATTATTAAAATATGTTGAAATTAGCCGAATAATGACAGATTTTTAATAAGAATAGCGAAGGTAAAAATTTCTTTATTCTTTTTAAATCACTGACCTCTGGCATTATAATGATGATCACACTTTAATCCAATATAATTATGGACACTAAATTAATGAATTGAATTAATTAAATTCTGACAAAGAAAAGCTGTAATATTAGTGTCTCCTCTCAATAATAGAGCAAAAGAGATGGAAGAGTACATAAAAGAGAGCTTGGAACATTGTGCTGCGTTCCTAGAGATAATCAAAACAAAACTCTATTTTTAATTTTTAATATTAGTTTAATAATAGAATAACCCAAAATTAAGCCCTATATTTATTAGCTGTCTGGTTTTTAATCAAAGCTTCCAAATCTTAACCGAAGCTTTTAATATTAATTCATCCCATCCCCACTTTTTAGTTTTAAGAATTTTGTGTATAATGACAAGAAAGCCCATGGTTAGGGTGGAAAATGACATGAAAAGCATAAGAAGAGAGGGGGTAACGAAGGGTATTTTCAGTAAATTGAATAATGTAGAACTTTAAACTTATAATCACATGGCTTGAAAATTAAAATTACACTCATGTGATGTGACCACATGGATGCTTCAGACTCCTTCCATTTACATGTTGAATGTTGAGTCAAACCAAGCAAAAATCTTTCTCTCTCTAAATATTTATTTTAGTATTAGTGGTTTTAATCAATCATAGTACTTAATTATAGCTTTCAACCTTTTCTTCCCCTTTTTCCTCCATGTTTTATAGCTTTTAGCAAAATATATAAAGCTTTTGGAGCGTTGCAAAAACAAAAAGTTCAATACATTGGATTATTATAGTCAAGTTTATTATATTTTCTTTTCTTTTCTCTCCATAAGGACGACTTCAATTTTATATGTTAATTTTGTTTCTGAATATTCATTTATTTCTTTTTTGAAAAAAGTAGCTTCATTTTTTACAAATATAACTAAGATGAAACACTTTGAGATTCTTAAAATTAATTTTGTCCCTGTAGCTAAAATCCAATATGACATCATGAAAACTTGTATGGTAAACTGTTAGTTAAACAAAAAAAAAAAAAAAAAAAAAAGCAAAAAAAAGCGCTATTGGGCTGTTGAGTTAGTAATTATAATCAACGATTATAATAATTTTTGAGTTATAATAGTTTACAGATTATTATAGTATGTGTTTGGGATGTAGACTATTTTAGTTTGAGTTATAGGGGTTCAGACTATTTTGGTCTAAGTAGGAAATAGTAAATATTGTAACAAAGAGAGATATTAGTAATACTGTATTTAATTGTAGGTTATAATAATTAAAAATACCAACTATTATAATTGTAGCCCCAAACATGACTAACTCCCAACTTCAAATTAGTGGCGCAAACACCCCTATAAAATTTTGAATGACAACCTAAACAAAGGTTAAAGTTTAAAGTGTTCAAACATCATTGCCTGCATCAGAACTGACTAGCTAATAGTTAGAAGGTAAGAAAAATCATTTCAAACCATGGATATAAACGTTTAATAAACTCAACTTATATCAATTTGACCCATCTCTAAGGGGGCGAAAGCCAAAGATTGAAATCCTTTAGCACAGAATGGATTCTCACTAGTTGGGAAAGGGGCATAGGATAATATGTAATAATGTTAGAACGTGGGATTGTATGTTTATTCTAATTAAAGAGAATCAAATGGAAGATAACAGGGAGTTTATAGAAGTTTGCCATGCAAAAGAATAGCAATTTATATATTTGCTAAAGAGGACCTTTTTGTCAGGTAGCTCCCTAGAGCCCTAGGTTGTCCATGTGCTCTTTGCTTTCCTATCATAAACTCCACTCTTTTAACCTGCACACCTTCTTTGTTTCGGCTTCACCAGACCACTTTCGCTTTTTTAATTAATCTCCCTTCAAACATCTACTTTTTCATTCACAATTTTCCTTCAAACATATCTATAAATCCCTCATTTCCAAACTCAAACCTCATTTACCCAACTTTCCCCACCTCTGACATAATCATTTTCTTTCCCCATTTCCCGGAATCCAAACACCCACCTAGAGAGAAAAAGGGGAAAGAAATGGTTTCAATAGGCAGTGGTGGTAGTGTTCAAGCATCACCGCCATCATCACCACCATCCACAGAACCAAATTCCAGTCCTAGGATATCTTTCTCTTCTGAATTTCTTGATGAAAGCAACTTCATTTCCATTACCCCAAATTCCCAGATAGAGAGAGATCAAGAAATTTGTGAGAGACAGAAGAAGGATAGATCAGAGAAGCTGGCATGGAGTGCTGATTTTGAGTTTCTTTCTAATAAAGTTAGTAGTCACTCCATGATTACAGCCGATGAGCTTTTCTTTGAAGGGAAGCTTCTTCCCTTTTGGCAAATGCAGCAAGCTGAGCGGCTTAACAAAATCAGTCTGAAATCTCCAAAAGATGTAGATGAAGAAGACTTGGTGGAAATAGAGGTAAACAAGGAGGCAGAGAACAAAGTGAATTGGTTTCTCGACGACGACCCATCTCCGAGACCGCCAAAATGCACTGTTCTCTGGAAAGAACTTTTGAGGTTGAAGAAGCAACGAGCTTCATCTGCGCTATCGCCATCTTCTTCTTCATCCTCGTCATCTTCCTCTTCCAGGTCCATGGCTGATGCAGCCACAACAGAGGAAGGAAAGGAAGGGACAACAGGAAGCAAAGAGAAGAACGTAAAGAGGATAAAGAAGGGTCTGGAAAGGACAAGATCAGCAAGTATTAGAATAAGGCCTATGATTAATGTGCCAATCTGCACACAGGTGAAGAGCAGTGTTTTGCCACCCTTGTTCCCACTTAAGAAAGGAAGATTTGATAGATGAGAAGATGAAATTAGATGCTAAAGTCAGCAGCTCAAGATCTCATCAACTCTAGTCCAACGTGTTAATCTCCCCCTTCCCTCCCTCTGTATTGTCATTTCTTGACAAATTTTTTTCAACTTTCTGTCTGTGTATGGATTAATGTTGATTATTGCGGTGGATCTAATAATCTACGATTGTAAATGCTGACCTCTAGTTTTTGTTTGTTGGTATTCCTTGATTAATCAAATTATGCTTTTTTGGTTCCATATACCTTTTTGGTGTAAACTTTACCTTTGTCCTCCTGAATAGCAAAATTTGGTAGTGAACAGTTCGACGTCACATGCCGGATGCAGCAGCCTCGGATCAGTGGGTCACCCACATTTCAGTACAATACAATAGCAATTTTCAGAATGGAACCTGGGTCCAAAATTATCGTCAATTGTTAAAGCAGTTACTTATTCTTAAGAAAAGGCATCAGATCTCATATTAAAAGCTAAACTAAATGATTCAAATAAACGGGTAAATATCTTATACAGATCCAACCTGAAGCTGAATAGCTTTCTGTAAGAAATTAAATGGTCCTAGAAGCTCCATGTGTTGATCATGGAGACTCCATAACTTTGATGGCTCAATGATACCCCCACCATTTATGAATTGCGAAGCAGTGGTGCAGAAGCTGTATCTGCACATCTGACATTAATTCAAAAGAGTATGCATGTTTTAAAATCGAATTAATATCGTGTAGAAGAGATGTGGCTAGAGTAATCTATCAGACGAGACTGCCAGATGGGCAGGACAAATGATTTAATAAAGATGAATACAGAAGAAACAAGTGAAAGCGACAAATGAAGAGGAAGCATACTGATACAGCTAAGCCCGGTTTGACTGTAATAGCAAACAGAGTGGATCAGCTACAACACCCATTAAATTAAACGACCAAGGGGAGGGTATTCACTGGGAGGAACAAAAACACATCATAATACAGGAAATATAGCAAAGCTGAGAGAAGTCTATATTGAGCTCAAAATCCATGGGCAATAATTTGCACACAATTAATGAATGGGAGAACAGTAATCTCGGTCTGTGAGTACACGGGCTGAGTGAACGTGGACAATAAATCAAAGAATAAAGTCACTTGGACCATCCGGGTATGGAAACTCGTACAGTTTACAACAAAGAAGGCTATAGCACAAATTTCTGTTCCACAATTCCAGCCTAATGGGTAGGCCAGTTTCCTTGAAGAACTTACATCTTAAAATGTTTTAACTGTTCCTTCCCAAAAACTACTATACACAAGCAAACAATTAGCTTTACAATTACCTTTCAGGAGAAGAGGGGAAAAAAAAAAAAAAAAAAAGGAGAAAAAGCTAAGAAGGAGGTGGCGGCCCCAATAGATGGTTTCCTGGCAAAATCCTGATAGACCAAATTACAAAAGTTAGAAAATAAATGTAAACCTGGTAAGATTTGATGTAAAAGTTTCTGGGCAGTTAACAAGTACCTAAGATCCAGTCGTTCATTATTCGTAAGACTTTGAGGAACTTCACCAGTCAGATTATTATTGTATAAGAACCTAGAACAGGAGGATATCAAGCCCAATAAACAAGAACCTAATTAATTGCTGTTAAACTTGCCATTCATATTCAATAAAAGAATTTATAAATGTTCAAACAAGTCATAAGTCACCAAAAGATACGCCAAATTTCCAAATACTCAGAAAACTTATTTAAGAATAAGTAGGATAAAGAAAATCCTACAAAACTTGCAGAGATGAGACTATTGATCAAATTGCATGATACATTTCAAGGATCCAGACAAGGCCAGAACAATAACTAAACCAGAGGATAGGGGATTCTCCAGAAAGAACAAGATGGATAAATGAAAATTTTGAAAAGTAAAACGTACAATGCTATTGGCTATGGTTTGTAATTTTTGCAACCATCTATCTTTACAAGAATTAGTTACTTTAGCACCTTATCATTTTGCCTCTCAAACACAATGCTGTATCTACGAAGTTACTAGCATTCTTTACATATTTTCATCAACATGTGATAACCAAACAAAGCACAATTAATTATGTTCCAAATAATCTGAAACACGTAAGAGCAAATTATCCCTACTTTACGGATATATATTTCCCGTTCAACTCAAAAGAAGGTCGCAACTACTTAAGTCATAATATGACCTATCTTATGAATCAAACAACGAGCATTGGGCCTGAAAAGCTATAGTTTCAAACTACTATGCAATGGCAATACAGTCAGAAGCATGAGAATTATACATCAAGTTTGCAGCAGAACAGCAAACTCCCAGAGAGACAAATAATTTTAGGATACACAATTTGTCAGATGGACGCAACTTCTATACTAAACTTTTCCTGAGCCAAGGGTCAGCATGGAATCTTTAAGTAATAAAATCATAGAAGTAAACTTACAGTTCCTGCAAGTGAGGCAGATTCCCAAGTGACGATGGGATCTCTCCACTGAAATTATTATCTTCCAAATGCCTTCACAGGAAGAAAACACAAATTCAATAATTTTGACATAAGTTGAAAAGGAAAAGTTAACAGAAGGTTAACAAAGATAAATCCACAAAAAAAATTGATAAATGTCAAACACTATATTCAGGGAACCAACTATTTCAAGATCTTCAGGGCAGGTAATGTCCATAATATACTAAGAACTGCTAAGTGATAAAGCAGAATATTATAGCCCCCTTGTCAAACCACAAACAAAAGAAAAGGAGGAAAGAGAACTTTTTACAGATGTGGAACCATGTCAACATTTCAATGCTATTGCTCATTATTATTTTCATATGCAATTTTTCAATCCTCTCCAGGCGTCCGATAAGAAATGAAATAAGGACAAGTCCAGAACATACACTATTTCCAACAACTTCAGAGCACTGAGATCGGGAATAGGTCCAGACAAACTGTTGTTTCCAAGCCAGCTGCGAAAGGAAAGAACTGGAAATTAGAAAACCTAATTATTCAAATCGATTAACTTAAAAGCTCTAGCATATTACTAACATTCCAGACAATGCAGTAAGATTGGCAATGCTAGGTGATAAGGATCCTGAAAGGTCCATACTCGTGAGGTTTCTGAAATCAGTAAAAGGGAATCAGTTTGTTAACATGAAGTAAATATGGAATGTAAAATTTAAACACAATGAAGAGTCCAAACTCACAAGGTAATCACACGAATTCGAGAACCTCCAGAACATGTAATTCCTGTCCAGCGATATTGTTGGGGGAAGCACGGATCACCAATCCAATCAGTTGGGGGATTTTTCAGACTCCTTTTTATTCTCTCCAGATTGATAACTGTGATTCGGAAACTAGTCAATATTATGATGGTTACAATTAACAAACTAAACATCAAGAGACCAGCAAACTGTATACAACATACTAATAAGCAATGAAAAACAATCGCACATCTTGCTGAATACACTTAAAATGACGTGATAAATCATGAATGAAATGAAGGACCACCAACAGACAATGCCTGGTAAAATAAAATGTCAACTATTTCCTCTTCCCTTATTCTCCCATGGTTTAAGAATTCTATATCTGTTTCCTTTGGCATTGACAAACTCCAAGAGCACTCACAAGGCATCTAAATGACCAAAAACAGCATATATGATTAAGTTTAAGCTGATCTCCCCTTTTAGGAGCATCATGGAAAAGCTACGAATTGTAATTAGATATATATACCAATATGCTTCCATTAGAGATGGTTGGCACAGCCCCTCCTGACGCATATATTTATTCAAGAAACAAACATAAAACAAAAAGGTTACATACCATCTCTTACTAGAGTTCTTGCTTCAAGGTGCACAACGTGAAAAAGTTCTCCACCATTGATCAATGGGCCAAGTTTTGACTGAGGAGAGGGAGTCAAGGTTATCTTTGTTGGACCATGAAGAGGCCACCGACTTGCAAAAACAACATGGCCTGCCGAAGTTGCATTTAGATCATGGTAATATGTTATACCATTCAGACTTATGCTAAACACCCTTGAGTTATCTGATGATGAAGGATGATTATTGGCAAAGTATAGAGCAATGTAATATGTTAAATTTGTTTCTGGAAGAGAAATAAGAGGCCAGTTCAACTCCAATGGTTCCAGGTTATCAGTCCTCAGCTCTGTATCAAATATCTTAGATGGAGGGAGATTCCATATACCAGAGGCAGATACAGTTCTATTGGTTACATTCCAATTGTTATTCCCAAATGGTTGCCAAAACCGATCAAATTCGTCATCAGGATACCTATTAATTCCAAAAAGAAATTGCAGAAAAGAATAAGAAAAAAGGGAATAGGCAGAAATCAAGTTTAATCAAAATTATTTCGTCAGATTCAGACACAAGCCATAGACATTCTAGCTAGAAACTATCAATGGAAAGTAATTGCAGAAATAAGACACAAAAGACAATAAGCTTAGATAACAAGGGATTATGACAAAAAAACAGATTCAATTCAATCCCCACCGAAGCTCATTAGATCAAATTCATGCTGTTACTACCAATTTTCCCCCCTTTTCTCTAAAACATACCGTAAGTTGGATCCAGTGTATCCAAAACTGTGCCTAGCAACCAGACGCAGGCCGTGGTTAACGAAATCCGTAGTATTATAAAGAGATTCCCCCAACAAGACAACCTCCAAGGCAGAAATAAAAGGGTCAGAATCCGTATACGTATTAGAACCAATGCACACACTAATGGACTTCCCCTTGGCTTCAAAAACCCCCTCGTAATACGAGGTCAATCCCCTATCATAATCCTCGGTAGTATTCACCACGCTCCAAACAGTCCCATCAACAATCTGATCGAAAACCGGCGGCGAATCAAGGCCGTTAACTCCACCGTAGTAATACGTGGTTCTAACCATATATCTCCGAGTACGAAAGACAGGTCCAACAACATAGCAAAATTTCCGATTAAGAGCCCTAGGAAAGGAGCGGACAGTGGAAAGCGTAGGGTCAAGAACGGGGTCGGTGATGTTCTTGTTGGTTCCAGCGAAGACGAAGGCGGAGTCGGGTTGCCAGGTGCGGCCGTCGAGTGTGGTGGGAGAAGTGGAGCCGCAATCGATGAAATAGCCTGAAAACAGAGGAGGAAAGTGAGAAGGAAGAGAAGAAGTGATGAGAAGAGATGAGAGTTGAAAATGGAGTTACCTTTGAGGGAATGAGAAGAGGGGAAGAAGGAGAAGGAGAAGGAGAGGAAGAGGAAGAGGAAGAGGAAAGCAGAAATCGCCATGGGAGAGAGAAATTGAAGGATGCAAGAAAAGAATAGGGACGGCGGTGGAGTCTGTGAATGGTGGAGTTGGGGAAGAGGAAGGAATTAGTTGAGTATCCATTTCATCGACGCGGGAAATCTTGGGCCAGGTCAGACATGGCGGTTATTATTTTATTCTTCTTACTTTTTCTTTTTTAATATTCTTTTTCCAATTATCCATTTGTTTATATATATAAAAAATTTTCATTTACATCAATAGACTGAAATAATAATTGTATTAGTTTAGATTTTGACTTTTTTTTTTTTTCTTTCTTTGTGAGTATATCAATTAATTTAGATTTAGTTTAAACATATGGTTGTTTCAATCTAAAATCTAAATTTATTGATCATTTATTAAGATTACTTTTAGGTAACAATTTCCAAAAATAATTTTAATTGAGAGTCTAAATTGGTTTGCTTATAAAAATTTAGGGATTTAATTGAGAAAATTTTAAATCTTTTATCTAAATAAAACGTAAATTGATACACTTTTATAGTTTTAAGTTAATACAATTATTTACTTACTGTTTAAATTGTACAAAGAAGGTGTAATTTGATATTTTACTTCTTTTTTTTTTATAAAAAATACAACACAAAAATAAAACTACAAAGAATTAAGAGAAGAGTGGTCCTTCTCATCAAAATAGACAAGTCAATCAAGAAAATTAGTTATCCTGAGTTTAAAACTACTTTTAGTTTTTATATTTTAAAGAAATTAATAATCTAGTCTATAAATTTTAATTTGTAACAATTTAGTTTATGTATTTTTAAAATCGTAGCAATTTAGTCATTGAATTTAATAAACAATAATTTAATACTTATACATTAAAATAATTAAATTCAAGAATTTAAAATTATAAAGAATTAATTAAAAATAAGAACTCATAACAAGAATCTGTTTTAGAAGAAATTATTATGATAGATTAATGTCAGATGGGTTGGTACGAAAATAGTAAGGTAAGTTAAATTCGGTACATCATTTCCAATAAAGAAATTATATTTGTCAAATAATGAGTTTAAATACTTTAGTTGATCTCTTCAAAAATAATTTTTTTTTTTTTTTTTTTGAAAAAGACAATGGTTACTTGTAGGTCCAGTAGCTGGTGGAGTTGTTAATGTCTGGCTCCCACGATCACGAATAAATAGCACATCACTAAAAGTGGGTCCCATATTTACCTGATCAACCGTTGATCTTCGTTGACAAAACATTCCATGCGGGTCCCACCTTCACGACCATATGCGCATGTTAGTGCTCTTTGACTTGTTTGAGCGCACGTTAGAATCTTCGTTTAAATGAGGAGTCAGCGTTTGCATCACACGGTGGGTCTGTACGAAAATGATATGCATTTTTTAAAAGGATAAAAAATAGTTATTTTATTATATTTTAGATTAAATTAATTAATATTCTTTTTCTTTTATTTTTTTTATTTTTTTAATTTTATTTAGTTCAACCATTAATTACTAATCTTGATTTATTTGGAACTTTGCTTATTATATTTTGACTTCGAACACCTATTTTAGTGCATAATAAATAAAAGACTGAATAAAAGAGACCCCTAGGCCCTAATTAAATTCTTTGACTTTAATAAGAACAGTTAAAAATGTACTAAAAATGGAGTTCTTATAGTTTTCCCCCCTTTTATAAAACAAAGTCTCATATTTTTTTTTCAAATTCCAAAACACAGCATGTTTTTAAAAAATAGTTTATTTTTGTTAGTTTTCAATTTTTGGCTTGAATTTAAAAATAAGCTTAAAAATTATACATATAAAGAGAAATAATAAATAGAGGTAATACTTATAAACTTGATTTTCAAAACTAAAAACCAAATGGTTATTAGATGAAGTCTTAACCATTACTATTTGTCACCTAATATTTATTCAATGCTTCAATACATGCTGATGTGGGTGCATTAATGTATATACAATAAGATCAAAATTGAGTTCAAACACTAAAATAACCAAATAAAATTAGAAAGTCAAGAAATGAAAAACTAAAATGATATTTATCTTTAAAATAAATATTACTTAAGGAGCCATCACTCATTATGGATAATGATTGGCAGATGGACCCAAAAGGCAAGAGGCCAAGGTGTAGCTTTTAATGTTGATTGGCTTTGACTTGGAGCTATTGCAGGTCTTTGACTTGTAGGACCTAAGAAATTTCAGAGAAGCTTTAATTGCCAATTGAATTTTAACAAAACATATAAAAATAAAAGGTAATTGGTGTGAAAAATGGGAAATATTTTCTAAGCATTTTCAGGTCAAAGCCTACATTTAATTGAAGAGGCTTTATATTAATTAGAGAATACTGGACAGAGAGAAGTATGTATCAATATGTCTACACCTACATTGCTATATCAAGCAAACACGAGAAATTATACAAACATTGAATGAGATGAGGAAGATCTCTTGAGAATTGGCCATTGCGCTTTAAAAACAGAACACCGTCATTCATTTCTTGTTCTTCAATCAGCTAAGCTGAAGTTCATCTATGGAGTATATATAGTTGCTGAGCCGAACTCGGAAGCAAAGCTGAAGTTAATGGCACTCTTTTCTCATTAACAGGATCTCTCTCGATGTTTCGAATCTCTAATCAAGCCCATCCGTTTCCTCTTCCATTGGAGTTATGTCTAGAATCCGAAGAACCTTGGACATAGCTTGACCGCTTCTTCTTGTGTGTTTTCCATGTTATTACACAACGACTCCATTCACTTCCTGACTCGGCAAGGAACTCATGTTTCCTAATACTTACAGCTTCAGACTTTTGTCTCTTTGGGGTTGCTTCTAAACCAGAATTGTCTTCACTTGTTCCCTCACTCATTACAGGTACATTATCATCAAATTCTATTAGCTTGTCCTCTGCCCTTGTGTTGGTAATGTTGCTGGTTGATGCACTACCTTCACGTGAGGGAGTCTCTCTTCTATTTCCTTTCATTGAAAGGCTTGGAATTTCTCCATTTTCTACAGCCTTCATCCACTGCAAATCACTCAGTGTATCGGCATAAATCACCTCCTTTCTTTTTCGTTTTCCAGCGACGCCGAAAATTTCTGAACCCTTGTTCTTCTCTTCATTACCGTCAGGTACTGAGTATACCCACTCAGGTACCTCATGTTCTTCCATCAAACGAGATCTATATTTCTCCTTCTGTCTTCTTTCTTCGTCCATTTTCTCAAACAACCAAAATTCTTCATCTGATCGAGCTGCAAGGCGATTGATTTCTCTCTCACTTGGCACATCAGTGCCAAGTGCGCTAGTTCCTCTGCGCATAATCTCCTCTAGCATCTCTCTTCGGTCTTGAGCTGGAAGAGACAAATGGAGGGAGAACCAAGTGAATTGGGGGGGAAAAAAACAAAGGCAGTCAAGATTTTCGTGGGAATTTGAGAGAGAGAGAGAGAGAGAATGTCGTATATTCAATTTTCTGCTTGACATATAAAAATTGGGAACCTCTCAAGTACAAAACAAAACGGAAACAAAATAAAGGATTCAATCACTAGTTTTGAATCAAATGGCATCACAGTAGATTATTAGATTTTTGAAAAATAACAAACCTGTTGAAGTTGTGTTAAAAAGTCCAGCCTGGATAACCTTGGCATCGATCCCCATCTTCTGTTTTGCACGCTCCAGGATAACCTCTTCAACTGATCCAACACTAACCAGGACAAACACCCTTACTTCCTTCTTTTGTCCAATACGGTGAGCTCGATCCTCTGCCTGCTGGTCCATTTGAGGATTCCAATCACTGTCAAAGATAATAACAGTGTCCGCGGTTTGTAAGTTCAAACCTAAACCACCAGCCCGAGTACTCAAGAGAAACATGAAGAATGGGGAGTCTGGAGCATTAAATTGCTTCACTAAAGCCCCTCTTTCTTCAGTTTTCGTTGAACCATCAAGTCGAAGATATCTAAACTCGTGGAGCTGAAGATAAATTTCAAGAATGTCCATAAGACGAGTCATTTGTGAGAAAAGCAAGACTCTATGCCCAGCTCTATGTAGCTTTGGGAGTAAACGATCCAGTAGTTCAAATTTCCCAGAAGCTCTGACAATCTCCTCCTTACGCCAAATATTATAATCTCCCAAAATAAAAAGATATGGATGATTACAACACTTCCTCAGTTGCATCGTTAAATTTTGTAGGGACTTTGATTTGCCAGAACCTGCCAAGCGAATAGTTAATGATTAAAGCTGTGAAAAAAAAACTTAAAATACACAGTAAGCAAAGAAGGTAAATAAGTTCAGAAGGACAACAAAGATATTCAAACCAAAACATATAGCGTCATATGATGGAATATAGGAATTTAGATAGCATTTTAAAAGATGTCGACATTGTTTGCACTGCGCACAGTGCCCAAGCTATGCATATATACAGCATACCAGTGTCCACTCTGCCAATAGAAGTGACTTGTTGATAGTATACTTTCTGCCATGCTGACATATCACATTTTAGTATGACTTGTGACTTTTCAGGTAGATACTTTTCCACCTCATCCTTTTTCCTCCTCAATATGAATGGCCTAATAACCTAAAGAGAAATATATTAGAAAGGCAGACAAAAGTGAAAAGTGAAATATGAAAAATTAACTCAAACGTGCAGAAAAGCGAATAGACAATGCTCACATGATGCAGACGGCGAATGATCAATAGCTCCTCTTCATCTGTCAGAGTAACATCACTCCGATCTGCAAATGGTGCATTAAACCACTCCTGGAAGTTCTGGACAGAATTAAATATATGCGGCAGGAGAAAATTAAGCAGGGACCATAGTTCCTGCAAACTGTTCTGGATAGGTGTACCAGTTAAGAGAAGTCTACGTTTGATCTGGTAGCTGCAAACAAGGAAAGGTTTCAAATATATAAAACTCCCAATTCTAGATTTTAATCCATGAAGGGTAAAGATTTGAAGGAAAGTCACGCATGATTTTTTAGTATTCAAGGACACAATTGTACCATCTATAGAACAGATTTTGTTCAACTAAGGTTGTAAATTAAGGCATGATTTTGAAAAAAGTATCTTCTACAGTTAAAAAAAAGAACTAACAAAACAAGCTCTTCTGGGAAAAGTGTAATTCAGTAAAAGAGAAAGAGACCTTAACATATGTTAAAAATATTTCAAGCTTGGATAGGAAATAGTATTTGATATTAGGAGGAGAAAAGGCATCTCTAGTACTAGTTTCATACCCTGCAAGTGTCTGTGCAAGAGCACAATCACGATTTTTTAGCCGATGGCCTTCATCAACAATCATATAATACCAGTGTATTTTCTTCAAAAACGATTTATCTCTCATAATGAGATCATAATGTGTAATCAAGACACAAAATTTTCCTTCACTCAGTAGCTCCTCCTTTATAGCTTTTCTCTCCTCTTGACGTCCGTCATAAAGAACAGCAGCGATGCTGGATAAGAAACAAAAAAACAAGAATGATTCCAAAGTCAATTTATTCGTGCATATATAACAAGCTACAAGGACAGATATGTACAGTCAAGAAAATGAAAAGAATATGCAGGGGAAATGAGTGTAAAAGATGTTATTCCGTACCTTGGGGCCCATGTTGTGAATTCATGAATCCAGTTTGGCAGTACTGCCTTGGGAGCAACTATTAAATGAGGTCCAGTCACATCCTTGTATTCCATGAGGTAAGCAATCAATGAGATTGTTTGTATTGTTTTTCCCAGCCCCATTTCATCAGCCAATATTCCGTTTAAATTGTTATTGAATAATGAAAGCATCCACTGAAGTCCTTCTATTTGGTAGGGCCTCAATTCTCCTCCTTGTAGCATGGTAGGCTGTTCAGTGACCTGTAGAATTGGATTATTAGTCAGATTTCCCAGTTCATAGAAAGTTTTAACAGTTCAGATATAGTTATTTGATTCTAAGTTCTTTTAATACTCTTTGGAAATGTATTAAAAAAGAATGCTGAAATCAATTAAAATAGCATACCAACAAACAAATGGATGAAGATGGAAAAGAGAGATGAAAATATAAAAGAGTACGGAAATTTCTGCAATTTTTTGGAATCCCAGGGGCAACGTCTGAGGAAGTTAGCAATATCTTATAAATGATCAGAATGTGCATAGCATCGCTTGACCAGTCCTACTGACATATACGTTTCCTGAATTGAATTTCTTAAATGATCAGAATATTTCTACTGGCGAACACTTCACATTCAGAAAATGAACTTTTTAATAGGATTTCTTTCAAGCGTCCACTAAATCCTAACTTCCACCTAGTTTAACGCGTGGATTATAGACCAGAGAAATCGTTTTACCATATAAGTTAAAATCCAATGCAACACATGAATTTCTTGGGTACCTTTTCTTGAATTGAATGAATGGCAGAGTTATATTGTCGCTGTCCTTCAAGCAAATCACCACTTTCATCATTTCGGTCAGAATCATTGGCATCTAGATCTTCATCTATAAGTAGATCTTGAGGGGTTGCATTCTTTGAAGAATCCAACTCAGTTAAATCAACATCAGATTCATCCAAGGTCTCAATGCCATCAGAGAGTTTAGAATCTTTCTGTCTTTGAACGGCAGCGCCCAAGTTAACAAGTAGTTTGTTTGTTTCTTCAAGAAGTGTTGTTAATCGTTCATTCTTGCTCTCCTTAACCAATCTCATGTAAGCTTCTTGATCATCTGCCTTTAGTGCTTGGAACCTCAGTTTTTCTGCTCTTGTAGCACGTTGTCTTTGTCTTCCATGCCATGCCTGTCCAAATGTCATGTGACGGATCATTTTTCAAGGTGCAAGGTAATTGAAAGAATGTAGTCATCCTAACAATTTTTCTAAATCATTAATAACTTATGTTCACTCCAAAGAAAAGAGAACAATATTGTCAAGCTTGCATAATTGAGAAACTGTGTTAGGAACCAAGGTAGTATGGGCTACCTTTGTCCCGTATGGGTTAGAATGGGATGACCAAGGTGGTACTTAAGTGGCTTGGCTTTCCCACACCTCAATAGCTAGCTTTTGGGGTGTGGTTCTCCAAGATGCTTAAGTACCTAACAAACTGATAGAACTAGAACTGAAGAATTAGTTTATTGAAAAAAACAAGTTACAAAATTTTCAAGCATCTGTGAGGTTTGGCCTCCCTTCTCTACAATATACACCCTGCCTTCCACTCAGCTTAATCCATCTACCAATAACAGCCACTCCATGTTGTTACCCAACAAGCTCAGTTCATTGTCCTAACCCGTTACAACCAGCCAGCCATAACTAACCCTCAAGTAAAATGCACCGCAGCCTACTTGTATCAGAATTTAAAGCACGGTTTCTAATAGAAAAATCTCCTCTTTGCAAAATCAAAATTCAGATAAGGATAGAATTTAAGAGGCATACCTGTATTCCGTCATTTCTCTGTTTCCGACGTTTTATAGAAGCTTGAATTTGTAAATGGAATTCACGTACAGCATTCAGTATCTCAGCAAAAAATTTTCTTTTCCTAGTCTCAATTTGGTTCTTCTCCTCTTCTTCTAACCTTGATGTCCTCTGCAAAAACAGGTTTATGCTATTTTAATAGTATACAACAAGCAATTTCATTGGAGATTATATATCTTTTCCTTTCTCTTACACAAAACCATATATTTTTTATTATGGTTTCCTCAGCTAACACTTCTAGTAATCCTCAAAGTTGGCCATAACGCTTGTTGGATACAGTGTTTTTTTAAGGGTGAATAGGAAGTGATATTTCATTAGAACAAACACGGAAAGGAGAAAAAGGCAAACCAAGCTCATGGGATCCTCAAGTTGGCATTATTTAAAGAAACCCTGTACTGAATGAAGTCCTAAATTTTACGTCCCTTTCATAAAACTTATGAAAGAGAGTATATGATTACTTTCCAGCCAAAAGTTGGAAATGCCTTTTTAATTGGCTTTTAATAGCCAAAAACTAGTAGAGTAACTGTTCAAGTAACAATCTAATTATAAATATATCTCATACAGTGCATGGGGTCAAATATTCAGAGGAACATGAAAGGCAAACAGAATTGATCATCAGAGAAAAATAACCTCAGCATCTCGCTTCTTCCGCAATTGATCATCAGCTTCCATGGCAAAAGCATCGCCTACACCATATGGTGGACGGTGCAATCGCATCATGCCCCAATCAAATAATTGTTTGTCTGGATATGCACAAGTTGCTTGAAGCCAGTACTCTGAACTCACATCAGATCGAACCTTTTTCTGCAAATCTAGTAACTGCCATGAAATGACTGTAATCAATCAGTACCAAACGAAATTGTGTACATGCACACCAATTCATCATCAACATCAACATCAATACTCAAGCTATGCAACAAATAACAACCAATATGGTAACTTTCTATTTTAATATTTAAGCATAATTTTGATAATTTTTTTACAAAAAATAAACACTAAGCGAAGATGAATGACATTTATAAACAATCAAATCAAATGTGAAGAATATAATCTACAGCAAGATTACCTTTAATCCACACAGTTCAAGCAAGCACTTTGTCTGTAAGTCTTCCCCTCTACTTGAAGGTAATTCTGGTTCAATATTATTAAATGAATAAGTAACAAATAAAGAACCATTTAACGCACCCTTAACCAACTGCAAATATATAAAGACAGCTCCCAGTTTGGTAGTAGCATAGAGCAGTATAATTGAAACCAAATAATGCAGCACAACACATAATGTAGTACTTCTATTCACTGGTTTTTCATCTTAAGTCATAATTGAACATTATACAATTTCCCGATTTTGGCATTAAGAGCAATGACCAGCAAAACACAGCAAGAAGGAAAGTTCACAGCATCTCAAAATTAATTCAATCACCTTCTAAATCATTCAACCGCTGTCGTACACGACCTCGATACCGCTCTTCTCTCGACTGTTCCAATCCAGAACCAGATACAAAATTCGAACGTTGCTTTGCCAAAGCATCACCAAGGTCAGTCAATAGATCTTCTTGTACAGAATCTCTAAACTCCTCCTCCTCCTAAACAAGATTCAAAACGTTGCAGCACACAACTCAGACACTAATACTCCAGTGCAACAATGACAGTAAGTAAAACAACAGCCTAGGCCTTTTTCAAGATTAGTACCAGTAGAACCTAAATTTCCTATAAATTCATAACATATGCTCAACCAAGATCTATCTATACATCAACAAAAACAATCCAAAACCTTCAGAATCAGCATCCTGCATCAATTAAACCACAACAGAAAACATCCAGAAAAACGAAAGAAAGGAACTCATAGAAAGTAGAGGAGACCCTAAAGGAAGAGGGATCGAGAATGAGTACCGTATCAATGAGAGGAGTGGGATCCTGGTGGTGAGGAGCGGAATAAATGGAAGAAACAGCTTCAAAGAGGTCGGGAGGAAGAGGAAGATTCCGGGAAATTAAATTGAGAGCAGAGATAAGGGACTTGGTGGAATGAAGATGGTCGAGGGAAGGGAAGTCGGTGTCGAGATGAGCCATATTCATGGCGGGAGAGAAGGAGGAAGAAGAAGAAGAAGAAGAAGAAGGGGTTATTTTATTTATATTTGACGGCTAATTTGAAGAATTAAAATTGAAAACAAAATCTAGAGAAAAATTAAATAAAAAAGAAAAAGAAAATCTGGTGTCGCGCGTAAATTGCAAAATTTCTTTTTGCCTTTGTTTCTTCAATCTTCTGTGATTTTCTTGTGCGTGCGCGGCGCTTCGCCAGGAGCCTCAGCTACTACTTCCTTCCTCCTATTCTTTGTTTGGCTTTGGTTTTATTTCTCTTCCGTAACCAAACACCCCTCTTCCCGCTATTTCAAATGTCCATACTGCCCCCTTCAAACATCCAATTTTGTTCCTTTTTCAAATTAAAAAAAAAAAAAAAAAAAATTCACTTTTTATTTCATTTTGTAATTAGCTTCAATCTTTTTCAAATTTATAACCCTTTAGCAACCTATCTAGAAATACAAATTTGAAAACAAGGAATTAAATAAATAATTGTTATTTTTAGATATGTGTTTGATAATAGATTCATAAATAGTTTTAATAAATGCTATTCACCCCTCTAGGGTTTCCATACCGATCCAGGCTTTTAGCACACATTTAAACAGGATGAAAAAAACACAAATAGAACTTAGACAATGTAGTTTCATGCCTCAACCCATTAAGAAATTCAATCATCCATAATGTAAGATGTTAAAGATGATAAGAGATGGAAATATGGAATCAATCAAAATTATATTAAAGAAATATGGTCGTCTTTCAATTGGCATAATCTTGATACAACGAAAGTAAAATAGAAATAAAAAACGTCAAACTGCCAATGGCAATGTTTTTATCATTTTACATTACGAATAACTAACTTCCTAACGGGTTGAGTGGATGAAACTAACATTTTCTAAGTTTTACTTGAGTTGCATTCATCTCGTTTAAATGTGTGCTAAAAACCTTGCATAAATCTATCGAACAAATAGGTTTGAGTAAGTATAATTAAAGTAATTAACCATTTTCGTTTAAACGAGAAAAGAATTAGTTTTAGGGATAAAGTTGATCTTTTGTTAAGAAGAAACTCACTATGCATCTTAGAAATAAGATAAATGTGACGTCAAAAACATCGAGAGATGCATTCTAAATTTTGAGTTTGCAACATAAACGCCTACTTAAGTATTACTTAGAAATATGCTAGTGAAGTATTTTCAAACTTACTTTCTCTATTGATTTTTCATCTCAACGCCTGCAGTTTTGGTTGTATTTGTACTTGACACTTTCAACCATCATCATCCAGGCATCATTATTCCTCATGTTCATCCAACATTTTCATACTTGTAGATTCATTTTTAGTTTATAGTAAAGATTCCTCAATGCATTCTTTTCACATATATTCCTTTTTTTTTTTTATAGCAAATTGCATTAAATCAAATAAAATTCATCAAGTTGTTGCAAATCTTTGAGTTCGACCCTAGACTCCCCAAGAAACCTGTTATAAACTTATATTTGGGTTTCTAATAGGAAAACTTGTGTTTCACTAACCAAACTTAAATAACATTAACGCGTCATGAGACTAATTGAACACATCATTTTCAATTGATTTTCAAAGCAACAGTTTCTCGCTCTCGATTCTCATTCTTGCTAGGTTCTCACTTCTCGCTCCTTCCTCTAATTCCCATCAGACATAACTACGATTTTTTTCTTAATTTTCTTCCTTTGTTCGGATTCTTCCTTTCACTACTCACTCTTAATTCTCGATCATTCATCTAGTTCCTCATCAGATACAACTGCAATTTTTTTCATGAAAAAAAATTGCAGAATGAAGAAAAGAAAAAAAAACTACAAAACAAATAAGAAGAAAAATGCTAAAAAAATGGAAAAAGAAGAAGATGTAGAAGAGAGAACCAACAAGAAGTAGTAGAAAAAGACAAACGCATAAAATAAATATTATAATTATTACACCATTTTATTTATGAATAGATTTGAAATTTTTGTTTAATGTTATACTAGTTCAATTGTAATTTAAATACTAAAACAATATTAATTTATTTTATTCTTTACAAAAACTATTCTTCTCTAATTTCTTTTTATAAAAATGCTATAATAAAACAAAAAAATTAAATTAAAATACGTGCAAATGTAGCAAATATTATAAGTATGTTGTGGACAAATAAGCTAGTTTTCTTTTATATTAAATTTTTACTTAATTCTAATTGAAAAGAAGTGATTTTGAGAAAAAATTGAAATGTTTAATAACCCCACCAAATAGTTTTGAAACTCTTTCAAAGTGTATATTAAGCAATTTTTGTAAAAATAGTTTAAATAAAAATGACTTCTTTTAAAAACATTTTTTTTCTCAAGTCAATTCAAATATGCCCTAAATCTATTGATAATAGTTGCAATTACATAACTGTAGAAATTATAACAATTATATATGTTTGAGGGTTCAATTAGTGATAAAGTTTGTCGATCCTCATAAGCTTCCTTCACAATCCAAGTTGACAAACTCCTATCACGTGTTGAAGTCTATTGGACCCTCAAACTTACATGATTATAAAAGTTACAATAATTGTATAAGTACGAGGATTCAACTTTTTTCCACCTAAGGTTGAGTTTCTACAACTATTGTAAGTTTAAAATTTCAATTTTAACACTTTAATTTATATAAGCTTGAAGGGTCAACTTTTACAATTCATACCATATTTGCCAAATCGTAATGAAAATTGGTGTAGTCGGAATGAGATTTCTTTGATGGATGAATCATAAATTACTTGAATCACAAACATAATTGAATTGCTTTTGATCACATTTATCTAGAATTATGAATCTGTCACTTTACGGTTACTATTATCGTTGTGCTTGACCCTAACGATTAGGGCAAAGATGAAGTAACAATAAATGTACTAGATTCATAATTTTCATATCCGTAACGGTAATGGTAAAGGTAGTGAGTCCTATATAATTTTCAGCCAGAATCAGATGAATCGTTAATGGTAAAGGTAGCGGGTCCCATTACAAGGTAGTAGTAGGTCCCATGTAATTTTCAACCAGAATCTGATGAATCGCATTTGGGGGTCCACTTTTTACAATTCATTCCTCACTTAGATTGTAGGATGGTCAACAACAACAAAAGTAATCAAGAGAAGTAATCAACTAGAGCTCACATTTTACATAACCATTGATGGATTAACGTGTAATCGTGGCCTAGATTCGAACAATTTAATGTATAGAAACTAAATGGTATTTAACTTTAAAATTATTTTAGTTCATATATTTTTATTTTTTGTTTATTTGAACTATAGTCTTTCAATATTTGTTTATTTCAGTCAATCTACTTTCTAAACATCAAACTGACCAACTAAATTTACAGAATAGTACTACACCAATTTATTTTACCTACATCATATAAGAACCATCTTAATTAAGTATACTTGGACAAACACAATATTTATTTTAGATAAATAATACCATTTTGGTTCCAATAGATTGAAGTTTATTTAAACTTAGTCTATGAAGTTTTAAATGTCCAATTTTTTTTTTAATATACTTTCAATAAATTTTAAATTTAGTCCTTTAAAATTAATTTTTATCAAAATTAGTTAAATAATGATAATTTTCATGTAAAGAAATGTATTGTCAAAATTTATAGTAAAAATTTTAATACATAACAATTTTATGAAAAGAAAAATCAACAATATATTAACAATAGGACTAAATTCAATATTTATGGAAAGTCCAAGAACTAAAATTAAATAATTAAAAATACATACACTACTCAAAATACTCAAAATATAAAGATCAAGATACTATTTTAACCATTATTTTATTTATGTATACGCTAAATTTGAAAAGTTGATTTAAAAAAGAATTAATGAATTTGACATAAAATTACAAAGCTGCAAGTGGGAAGTCATAGATTCGTACGAGAACTTTCTTTGAACTTTCTAAGATTACAAAATACAACATGTGAATGATTTTGGCAAGGCGTAAAGGTAAACCCATATGGGTTTTTCTTTTTATATAAAGAAGGAACTTTGGAAGATTAGGCAAAATATAATAACCATTACTAAGTAAGATGCTGCTATAACATTTGTAATACATAATTTATTTATGGTTCAACTTTACAAGTGATTCTATGAGAAACCTCAAAATCTAAGAAAATTATGGATGTATTATCTTTTGTACGCAGTGTTCTAGCCTCCCCCAACAAAAAATTCGCAACCTTTTCGGCTGAATTTTCTGCACTTGTGGAGTATTTCTCCCTAGCCTGTGCAATAATTCACAATCATTTGTTCAATTGAAACAGAGATTAAAGAGACCACTCCAAAACAAAAGAAAAGAGGAAGGAAAAAAATGATACCTGAAGAACCAGCTGAATTGCCTTCTTCACACCAATCACATCCCAAAAGCCATCACTGTGATTATGCAATAAGTTATATAATTTTCAACTTTGACAGACAGAAGGGGGGGAATTTAACAGTTCTTGTAGTTATTTCCCTCCTTTTCCCTATTGCCATTTCTCCTTTCCCTCGATGAAAAGTTTTAAATGTATATGAAAAGGTTTGATTACGTAAATTACAAGTTTAGTTCCTCGACTTTCAGGTTTGTCTACTTGGTCCATAAACTTGAAAAAGTGCTAATAGCTCCGTGCGCATTCAAATTTGTGTCTATTCGATCAATGAGCTTTAAAAAGTGTTCAATAGATTCTTAAACTTTCCATTGTGTCCAATGAGTCCTTAAATTATCAATTGTGTCTAATGACTAATAAGTCATTGATCTATTCAGAATTTTTTAAAATTCATAAAACTACTAGACACAAAATTGAAAGTCCAGAGTTTCATTAGACATAAAACTTTGTTTCATATCTAGTAGAACAATTAATTTTTAAAATTTTTTAAGTTCAATAATCTATTAAAGTCAACATTAAAAACTGAAGGACTATTCCCCAACTCCCCATTCTTTTCATGGCATTTACTGTTTACTTTACTATAACAGAAGAAGGGTGTCATATCGATCACAAGTAAAATCACCTTGCCATCACTGCAAAAGCTTTGCTTCCTTGATCTACATGGACAACTTCACTTATATAAGGTTCTGAACTGAAACGATGGTCTTGTTGTTTAAGAAACTTGTCACCAAGCATCCTTGCAAGGTTCAAGCCTGAGGAAGGGAGGCAAGGTGTGAGCAACATGGCTAACATTCAAAAAGTAACTATTTGATAGTGTGAAGGACAATTTTTTCATTACCACACAAACGTGTCTCTCCATCTTTCAATGGTTCTCCTGCTTGTTCTATTCGGAGTCTCTCTGAATAGCTAGTTATTCTGTGATCTTCTGTCATCTTCATCTGCTTCCCATGAACACTGGACAAAAGGGCAACTAGTAAAAAAAAAAAAAAAAACCTTATCCAGAAATCATAAAACTAACTTTTTTATCTTCTCTTTTGAATTAATCACGAGTAATTTAAGAGTGATAAAAAATAAGAAGGGCTGGGGAAGTAAGTGGAGATGAAGTGGTCAAAAGCTCATTTAAGAAACACGAATTGGAACTGCATTTTAGGCCATAATTTTCTACCTCACAAGAGAAACAAATTGAAACTCTTTCAAGGAACTATAAGATGTCCTTATTTCTCTTACTCTATCTTTTTTTAAAAAAAAAAAAAAAAAATTCTCAGACGTGTGAGAGTATAAAATATCGATGAACTGTCCCTTGTTATAATTATTATTTCCCCCTATGGCATACAAATGACTGCCTCTCAATAAGATAGTACTCATCATTCTGGTCACCTAGTAATTAAACAAATAAAACTATAAGCACATACTTGAGAACACAAGCAGAGTCCCCGACGTTCGCACATTGCACAAAGAAATTTTCATCACTATCAGCCCATACTAAAAGCACCGTGGCAGTACAACCCTGGAAAGAAATTGGTTAGAGCAATTAATACTAAACAAATCGTTGCCAACAACGACACTAACAAAGTTTTAAATAATAATAAATAAATAATCCCTTTGCACATACAGAGAGATTCTATTCTAATTAAAAAAATAAAATAAAAATAAAAATTCTATCATTCATAAAATTGCATTTCTGATATAAATATAAATTCATTATATTACACAAGTTTATTTTCATATACCATAGTTTGAACGTATTTTTTGTCATGTATAGGCAGAAAATTCCTTGAAATAGGGCATCGCTGCCGTGTCTATGCACCCTATGTCATGCTTCTATTGATAATAAAATATTTGGGACAAGAATAAAGAACTTCAAAACAAAATCATATTAAAGCTCCGCAACAAAATTCATCAAGGGAAAGTGAAGAAACCTCATAATAGTGATTCATGCAAGCCTCAGTCTGAGAAAATGCTTCTCTAAGAACATCTGAAGCATCACGAAGAGATACTACCCTCTCCCTTTTCAATGGATCTGATAGAATTGTGGCAACCTTCTCCGGAAGAATCCTAGAAGTAAAAATATTAACAATTAGTACAGTAACAAGAAAAAAGCCACCACTTGTGTGCCGGAAAATAACAGGAAACTACAAGTGTTCACATATTTGATAAAGAATGAAAGGAATGCAAGGGCAAACAAAGGAGGCCGGCAAAAACAAGGAGCCCCAACAGAACAAAGGGCAAGAGGGATCCCAAAAGTAATTACTAAAAAGGGTTGATTATGAAAGTAATAATTATAACGACAATGCTGAAGTTGAAAACAGATACTAACTCGCTAGCAGATTTGGCAGCCCCTACTCCACTATGCCCATCGCAGATACCAAAGAGTCCAAACTGCCAGATAAATGTCCATGCAAGGTAAGTTATTTCGGTATGCATGTTCTTAACCAAAAAAATACACAAATGGCCAGCACCAAAACCTGAGCAACCCCAGGAAGAGGCCATTGATAATAGCAAACATCTTCCATGGCAAGCTTCTTTCCACCACGACGTAAAGCCATTGGATCTGAAGCCAAACCAACTCCAAAAGGAATATGGTTCTCAATCTGAGATGTAATATGAACCTGCCAAAGAGGTAAAATATATAATATTAAAGAACTATATTTCCAAACCTTGCTGAAAATCTCAACCTGAAAAAAATTAAATGGCTTTTAAGTTAATGATATAGGCCACACAAACAAAGATCTCTAGGTAGCATCTCCACAGACATAAAAACAAAAATTTTATGTTTTTAAGTAAATCAAGGTTAAAAGTTCAAAATCGCAATCTCTTCCCACTTCAAATATAATGGAATCAGCAAAGAAAAGCCAACATTACAAGAAGTCCCTTCAGTTGGTGTTAATTAAGGAAGAATTTTCATTTGTCAAAAAATAATCATAACAATTATTATTATTATAGAGAGCTCCAGAAGGAGACAAGTCTATGATATCCAACAGCCATAGAATTTAACACGCTAAAATTTATTTCCACCGAGGCCTCCTAGTGGTCCCATCAATAGCATTTTTCTATAGAAGTCTCTTTTCTTTCAAAGGAATGACCAACAAAAAGTTGCTAAAGAGCTGAAGAAACTGGTCGAGAAAAGACTTTATACTATAATGTCACATAACAACTACATAACTGTACAACATTTGGTGTTGAGAAACTTGTAAGATCTTTAAACATCCTATATAGGTGGCTTCACGGTGGGAACACATGACCCCTAAAAACATATGGCCTTATACTTTTCTACTCTCACCATTAAGCCAACGCATGATGATTACCACTATAATGAGAAATTGCTATATGAATTAACAAATACAGGGGCAAGTCAACTTACATACACTTTGGAGGTTGTACCAAGAGTTATAACATCTCCACTCGTAAGCTCAACTGGGTCACCCCAATGTCTACTTCCAGAATCAGGATTGTTGATTGGTTGAGAATTTAATAAGGTCCCATTTAAGCTACCCAGGTCCACAAGCTCCCATTTCATATTCTGCATACAAATTAATAGTTTAGTAATAAGAGGAATGGCACATGAGGAAGCCAAACTTAAATGTAGATTGTAATTAGGAGATGAACCATTATAGGAATACGTACATTTAGATTCCATTTTATCAAGGCATGCTTCCCTGAGACTTCGGAATCCTTCAACTGTAAATCACTAGGAGGTACTCTTCCAAGAGTCAAAGGAAGCCTAGACGTGTTTGCAGAATGAATTGAATAACGCACTCCACGAGAAGGACCGGAGGTGACCTCCAAAGTGAGGTAACTTCCTGCACTTCTAACAGAAAGATATGAAGGTATGTTTTACATACTCGCAAACATTACATTTGATAATAGCCTCACTGAATAAACGAATGAGATGAGAAATTACTTCCATGTGAGATATCTTGACTTGCAATTTCGTGGAGTTGATCACTTCCTAGGCTCAGTTTTGCATGCTTTTGAACTTCTGGAATCTGGTTTGCAAAGTAAGTACGTTTAAGGGTTTGACCAACTGAAATAACTTCCAAAGGATCGGGAACTACATCTGGAACCAATCTATCACCTGAGAAATGAATAGACACCCAAGAAAATGAAGAATCAATAAACCATACACAGTGAGAAAGATGCTCGAGGGAAATTGACACAGCAGAGTCAACTACCCTGACTTGAGTGGGGAGACAAAGGTGGCAGTCTTTGTTTATGAACCAGTCCATGTAATCTCGGGGACCGAAAATGTCCATCAGTTTGAAGTGCACCCTCCAGATCATAATCTCTGGGAACCTCACTGAATTGGTTTTGAGTGACATCTGCAGCATCAGAGACAAGGGGTCTCTCAAGGTCAGGAACCTGAAAGAAAACATGGGAGGCAGCGACATGAAAATAAAATCAAGAAGATGGTAGCCTCATATATCATATAACTAAAAATATATGATTTTAGCAACCATGATCGCATCACATGATATCCTTATCATTTTTAAAAAAGATAACTGGGATTCTACTCTTCAGAAATTGAAAAAAAAATAATAAATATTAATAATAATAATCAAATAACAAAAGATTTTAATCGCTATACTAGAAACTAACATCTTTTACCAATTTTTGAAAGCTTGTATATAAAGTAGTTTTCATTATTATTATATTTTCATCTTAGAAATTCAAAATCAAAATCTCGCCTGATAAACGCCAAACAACGAGGATAAATCAAGTCAATCAGGACCCAAAACATGTTGTCATCATTATCATTCCGTTGCTTGGAGGCAGACAGGTGGGTGTGGGTGTGGGTGTGGGTGAGGGTGATGAAAGTTTAAAAGAAATAATAAGAAGAAGATGAAAAAAAAAAAAATCATATTTTAGAGGGCAGAATCTCATAAGAGCTGAATCCAGCTATTAGGAAGCGAAGGAAGGAGCTCGGTCACATACACAAAACCATTAGCTATACACAACAGAAGAACCATAAATTATTTTCACACAATAGATTCCAATTATTCACTCCAACATTTCCAGATGAATATCACCCCGCTCAAACAAAATCCAGAAAAGATACAATTACAAAATCAATGCCCACGAATGAAAAAACTTCGAACCAAACAATCAACACCCGTCAATTTAAAATTCACCCCCATCATGGGAAATGAACACATCAATCCAAAAAAAAAAAAGGAACAAGAAACACCCAACTAAGCCCCTAACAGCTTGATCGCATCATAACCCAACTCAAAAAAAACCTCTAAGAATTCCAAACACCAGAGTGCAATCCACAAACAACATTGGCCAAACCAAACGAAACAAGAATTCATATAATTCCAATTCAAATTCTACAACGTATCCGCAATCAATCGGCACCATTACAAAAATAATGCTAGAAGGGAAAGGAACAACAGAAACGTATAAAAACAAAAGGAGATTAAAGTGATTGATGAGGGGGGGAAAAAGAACCTTGATTGTGCGAGAACGGGAATAGGAAAAGAAACGCCATGGTTTGCAGGCAATGAGGAGGAGGAGGATGATGAGAAGCAACATAAGGAGAAGAACAACGACAATGCTCCCTGGTATCGCCATCGTCATCGCTCTCTCTCCCCTGTGAGGAAACAGATTTGCCTGGCCCTGGGGTTTTCGCGAGAAGGTCGCTTTGAAATGGTCGCAACTCCCACATCGCTCTAAATCAAAATTTTCCAATTCTTGCTTTAGCAAATAATTAAAAATTATTTGTTTAATTTCATCTTAGTCCCTTTTAATTTCTGAAACATCTTATTCTAGTCTAACTTTTCAAATTTTTTTTTTTCAAATTTTCAAATCTATTCTATTTTAGTGCTTCATTTCATTTTCTAGTGTCTGAGTCAATTGACTTGTATCATGACTAATTTTGTGAGACATGATCATGCTATATTCGAGTATCAAGAAAATTTATAGGATATCTATAAGTGGTCATTATGATTGAATTTATGATCTCTTAGTCGAAACTATGTCTCATTTTTACTCTTATACTAACCTATGATGGTTTTTTAATACTTGAATTTTTATGACCCGATTTGTTGGCAATTTCATTTTAATGAAATGATGCACGCTTTTTTTTTTTTCTAAATTGCATCCAATTAGGATTCTCACATTAAAAACATGTTTTTTAATTTTATTTTTATAATTTTCAATTTTTGAATAGATTTTTTAAAACATTAATGAAAATTGAATGAAAAAACAAATAAATTTATAGAAAAAAAGTAATATTTATAAATTTAATTTTCAAAAACCAAAAATTAATTATTATGGTGTTTTTTATGTTACGCTCATCTTTTAAATCTATTTTGTTCAACTTCTGTCTCTGACTTGTTTAGCTTGCTTATATAAGTATATTAGTCATTATTAATTTTTGAAAAAAATAAAAGAAAGATTTATGACTGAAAAATTGATTTAAAGTTTATGAACTAATAAAAGCTTACAAATCATTTTGAGAATTTAAATGACTAAAATAGGAAAAATTAATTTAAGTTTATAAACCAAAAAATATGATTTGAGCCAAGTTTATAATAATTCCCCATTTTACATTAAATTAACTTGCTTTTTTATTCCGTAAACAAACTCAACCACTTTCATTAAATTCTCATTCCTTTGTTTTTAGGGAAAATCAAATTTTGTTTTTTTTTTTTTCCTCAAAAAATATTACATCACAGATTTAGGTGAGATTCAAATGTACCATCCTTTACAAAAGCTAAAAAGACAAACGCGTTTGTGAAGACTAAAGTAATTAAAAAGGATAAAACTTGAGAGAAAACAAACCATGGATGTGATTTTTTTAGGTTGAAATATCATTTTCTATTTTTATATTTTAGAATTTGTTTAACTTTAGTGCTATACTTTTAATAAATTTGTCCCTACAAATTTTTACCTAAATTAGTTAAATAATAATAATGGTTTTCATGAAAAAAATACGATAGGTGAATATGTTTCCAAAGTTTATAGTGAAGGAAGTTTTTTATTAAAAAAACCAATAAACAAGCAATATGGACTAAATCTAAAATTTACGGAAAGTACCATTGCTAAAATTAGACATTTGAAAACCTAAGAAATGGTATTTCAACTTTTTTTTTTTTTTTTGGTTATTGTACTTATATAAATATTTATGGTTAAATTTTATAGTTAATCTTTTTTTAAGAGAAAATATACTATAGGTTCTAAACTTTAGAATTTGCATTTATTAGATCTTTACCATATTTCAAAAGTTTTAAAAACTAACCGATTAGACACTATTTAAAGCAGAATATAAATTAAAGTTGAAGGTTTTTTCTTAGTAACAACGCTTCATTAAATTTCGAAATGAACAATCAAAATGACTACATCACTCTACTTCAAAATATAAGAGGTAGAATAGAAGCTTGAAAGATGTCTACTAGACTTTAGGGAGCTAATAAGAGGATGGCAAAAATGTGATTTTGTTTATAACTTTGTTCTCTCTTTTGTAGGAACCTTACGAAAGTACATAATATACTACAAAAACGTTGAGACTAACAATCTATTTCAAAAAANAAAAAAAAAAAAAAAAAAGAAAAAAGAAATAAATAAAAGAAAACTAAAGATTCAACAAACATAAATATATATAGAAATAAATCAAACAATTAATAAATTAGGTTAATAGATCGCTTGTTTTTGTTTTTCTTTTTAGCAAATCAAATACAATCGTGGGAAGTGGGGACAGCTGGGCCCCACAAAACATAATGTGCCGATCGTGATTCACGGAAGTCATAAGCAGGCCGATAAATCCGGCCTGACGCTCGTGGTATGTTCTGGGCCAATTGGGCCTTTGTTTATAACCTAATGGGCCTTAAAATTTGGCCTTTTTGTGATGAAACTTAACGATGAGAAATTATTGGGGTCAACAAGATATTCTTCCATTTTAAAAACAATTAAGTTAATTCAACTAGAAATTACGAAAATCGAGCATAGTTCAACTAACATACAACATACAGTATAAGTTAGTGATCAAGAGGTTCGTAATCTTTTATATCACAGATATATGAAAGAGAATCTATAAAATAAATTTTAGTTCAACAATGTGTGGGATGAAGAGATTCGAATCTCTAATATCTTGGTCAATAATATATTTTTTTATTTTAGTACAATGAGCGTATGGTTTGTGAACATCAACTCCTTACTTCAAAATAAGAAGTATATATCAACTATTCTAAGTTATATTTATCTTGACAAACAAATGTTTGAATAGCCATATTATCATGACCTAATTCAACATCAGTTATTTAGTATACTTAAAAAAAAAAAAACTTCTAAAGAAGATTTTTAGCCAAATAGTTTTATTTTTAAAATTTGCAGGGTGTTGTTTTATATGTAACCAATATTTTTCCTTTTTTCAAAAATGCAAAAGACTATTAAAAGTCATTTAAAATACCTTTTTTGAAATTCACCCATTTATTGGTTCTAAGGTTGAAAATATAAACTATTGGTGGAGACTTCATGTATTGTTGAACTATTTTTTCTAAATAATGTACAACGAGAGTGGATGATTAACCACATGAATACGATTTATAACTAAAGAGATTGTTGGAAAGTTACGTCTTTAAAATGTAATTACATACGACTATCTTTAATTTATTTATTTAGTTAGAGATTGTGGTTTAAATTTTTTTTTTTTGTTAGATAAAAATGTTGTTCGGTATAATTATATAATTAAAATTTTTAAACCAAAATAAGTAAAACTCAACTAGAATATTATCTAAAACAAAATTGTTAAAATTAATTTCTTTTTTCATAATATAGGTCATTTTAATACATAAAACATATACTCACGTAATATTAAATTCAAATTTTTGTGTTATTCTTAGAAAAAGGAAAAAGAAAGAGAAAAGGAAAACATAATCATAGAGCAGTCTGTATCAAATAATTCACAAAAAAAAAAATAAAAAAATAATAATTCAATTCACATTTTCCATTTACTTCCAAAAAAAGAATACTAAACCATCTTCCTCTAATATGCAACATAAAAAACTTTATTTTCTTTTGAAAAATCATCATAAATTTCAAATTTCCATGACAAACTTGAAATTATTCACTAAGCTTCCTTTTTCTCACATCAATAATAAATTGAAACTATATACTAACTGAATTAATACTTAGTCAACACAATATATTCAACCTTAAAACAAAATTTAGATATGAAAAAAAAAACACACACACTTTTTTATTTAAGGTAAAAAAGGCTATAGACTTGTCAATCATACCTGATTGGTGGTAGGATGTGAATGGAGATCTCCAATTTGAACCATTCTTTAATTATTTTCTGAAAGGCTATAAAAAATTTGTAAATGTTAAGATAAGAACAAATTTATAAGGCTATATTCTTTGTAAAAAAAAAAAAAGTTAATTATGAGGTTATTTGTTACAAACATGAAACACATACTAAGAATGGAAGTGGAAAGAATTTGGATACAAATTTTGATTGCTCATTATTTATAAATGGAAGTGACATAAAGAATTTGACTATGCATTAATTATTAATCAAACTACCAACATCTCTTATAATAACTTTGGCAGTTATTAATTTAATGCTAAATTAAAGTCTGACTTAATTATTTGTGTTATTTTAAATAAAATAAAAAGTAACCAAAATATTTATAATTAATAGCAAAATATTTATAGACATGAAATTTTGCTATATTTATAAATACTTTCAGCAGTTTTGTCATTTAAAATAATTTCTCTAATTATATTTTGTTAATGTTTTTTTTTCTAATATTTTAAATATAATTGGCAAAGTTTTCTTTTTCTCTTTCAAAGAAAAAAATTTTTTTGGAACAAACTAAGGTGAATTTGGAAAGGTACTGGAATAATTTTTAATAATTTAGAGTCGATGTATAATTTTTAAGGTAACAATTTAGTCCCTAATCTTAAATTTTTAATAAGTATCAATCTAGTCCATATACTTGTAATTTAGTCCTTGACTCTATATTGTGAAAATACTATTAAAATTTTTTGAATTTTTTTACACATGTAAATTGATATTGATTAATTGTCAAATTTGTTTAAAAAATACAAAGATTTAGTCATTACATGATAAAAATTTAGAATTAAGTTTGATAAAAGTTTCACAATATAGAATAAATTGTTACAAATTTGAAAATAAATGTAAGGGCATTTTCAAACTTTTTTTTTTTTAAAAATTCGAAGAGTTTGTTTATTGTGGTTGTGTTTGTTTGATGATACTTTTGAAAGTTAGGTTTTTTTTTTCAATTTTTTTAAAAAACAAAGTACAAAGTTGAGGGGTTATTTTCTATAATTTAGCCTAAAATATATTAATCTTCATAAGCTGCATCAAAAGGACGATGACAAAATGCTGGTTTAGGACATATTGACTTTGTTCATACTATTGAGAAGCTACATGTTAAAAGCACCTCACACTGTTGCAAATGTCTTTCAACATTGCACATCTCACTCTACGAGGTTTACGACTAAAACTGTTTGTAATGTGGTGACAATTTTTTAAATATATAATTATTTTTCATCCATTTTGTGTGAGTTAAAAAATATTATGATTGTACAACAATTTGAGAGAAAAATAAGGTGTAACGATAAATTATGAGAAAAAATAACTCAACAGTCAACTTCTCTATACTTTCTCTCAAATATATATATATATATATATATATATATATATACATCCAGAATAATGTAAAATACCAATAAAGGTAATAACAGAATATAATAGAATATTGTTATATCTAACATGCCCCTTCAAGTTGGGTTGTGCAAATTAATAGCAGCTAATTTGGACAACTATAGAAAAGTAAGTAGAAACAGTACGAGTCTTTATAAAAATATCAGCAAGTCGATAATGAGACCACATTGGTAAAAGCTTGAGAAAAGCATCAACAACTTTATCCAGAATGGAATAATAGTCGAGCTCGATATGCTTAGTACACTCATATAAAAATATCAGCAAGTCGATAACAATTCCTTGGCCAGGTGACGACTTCAAAAATATATATCATAACAAATAGTGAGCTAGCTCAAGTCGTAGAAAGGACTTAGAGAGAACCAAGATCCTTGAGTTTAAACTATTCATGTAGCACATGTTAGAGTTGGTTGATGTGCTCCTAAAATTGAGGTTCATAATGAGAAAAAAATGGCTATAGAAAAGGCTCCAAAGTTTGGGGAAAGTCACAAAATAGGCTACCCAAATTATTGAGTGAATTTAATCAAATCAATTGAAGAATGAATAAAATACACAAATACATTTTTTTTTTTTTTTAATTATAAAGTTTTTTTTTTATATATATATATATATATATATATATAAAAAAAAACAATTATAAAGTTCAAATAGATTGTAATATGGAAATTGAATGAGAATTGGATTCTGAGTCAAAAATTATTCTACCCTATCTTAAAATTTATCAATTTTATTTGGTTAAATTATATATAAAAAAAGGAGAAACATCAATTAATATTTACACCCTCACATTTTAGGGGTTGTATACATTTTGAACTATTAACTAATAATTATATTAATTTAAACTTTGAAATTTTGTAAGCATGTCAATTTACACCTTTCACTAGGTTCTATTTGGATAAACATCATGTAACTTTATAATTTTATCAATTGAGTTGTTTAATTTTCCTAAACGGATCAATTTAGACTCTCCATTAAGATTTTCTGTGAAATTTGTCCATGTATCAATTCAAATCATCCATTTTATTAATTCGATATTTGAATGAGTTTGTTTACACACGTGTAAGAACGGAATGCATGGACGATTTTCAAATGCAATATTAATAAAGAGTTTAAATTGAGTTTAATTGAAACAATTATATATTTTTGCACGATACTGAAATTATTATAAATGAAAAAATATCAAACTATTTATAAATATAGAAAAAAATTTCACTGTTTATCAGCGATAGACCGCAATAGACTACATCGCTCAGTGATAGGAGTCTATCGTTGATAAACAATGAAATTTTTTTATATTTGTAAATATTTTGGTTCACTTTGCTATATTTGAAAACAACCAATTGAATTTTTTTTTTTTTTTTTTTTTTAACAAATGGAGTTGGGTTTAATTATGCTCTTTGAAGGTTGAAAATTTTGTTTTAACCCTTAGAGTTTGATTTTTTTTTTTTTCTTTTTTCAAAACTACCCTAGGATGCTTTGCACCTAAATTCATGAACATAATATTTTTACGCATGCTTAGGTGAATAAATTTGAGAGTTAGGGTTAAAAAAAATAATAATAAATGGAAGAATATAATATTTAGGGGTATAAAGTTGGAAGTAAGAAAACGATAATAGGTATGATTAAAAAATGTGTATTTATTTATTTATTTTTATGTATGTGTTCGAGATTTGATTGCACAAGCAGATACAAAATTTCTATCTTTATAAATTGAACAACAAAAATCTACTTTGAAATAAACTTCAAACTTAAAAAGTTTGAAAGAGATATTTTTAAAATTTAGAGGTAGGATTGGAGAGTGCAGCATTTTAATATAAAGGATTTTGATAATGGGAGAGAAAGAGAAAGAAAGCAGTAGCATGGTCAAGAAAGGTGAGAAGGAAGTGCATTGCATAATGACTTTTTTGGGTAGTCCTTTGTTTGAGCTATGAATTAGATTCTCTAGTCTTTCCCAATAAAGTCTAGATTACAATATGAATTTCAATGGTAACTAAAAAAATATAATTAAACAATTTTAAATCAAAGTGCTAACTTTATAGGGGGTTTTATTCAATTTACTCGAGGATCATGACGCATACTCCTCCACTATCATTATTATTTTAATTATTTTGTTAACTTTTTCCTTTTAAGAATAAACTACTGTAATCTAATGCGAAAACAGTGTAACTGTTTCCAAGTTTTTAAAAAGTAGGTTTAATTATACTTTTTAAATAAAAAAGAAGTAGAAAACTTGGCTTCTATCAGTTTCTTTTTTAAATTCAAACCTTGCTATGGATAATTTTTGGATTTAATGAAATACAAGTCCAATTTGTCACTGTTCAAGATCAAGTTGGAAAAAACAAGACTCGAGATCAAATATCTAGCTCAAGACTCGAACATGTCTTATACCAGACTTGTCACTAACTAAGGCATCATGAGCCGCCTCCTCAAACCTCTAAGGAGGAGGAGAAAAAAACCCCAAAGTCACCCTTTATAAATACATTACTATAGTTTCATAAAAAGTAAATCGATGTTCGTCTTAAAATTCTTCTTACAACTAAAAATCTTTTACTAATTTAGGTATCAGAGACACAATATAAATGACCATGTGCAGACTCGAGTAATATCTTCTCGGTCCAAATTTGCACATCTAACCATCTCAGATTTATATAATTCAATTTTGGAGGTTAAAACTAAACATATAGGCAAAACAAAATCCCTGAACTTATTTATTATTATTATTATTTTGTAAGAAAAACTTTTCTGACTTGATATCTAGTGAACAATATTTTTGAGTATTTGATAAGGTATATAATAATGATATTTAAACTCATAGTTGGATGAGTTTTTTATTTAAAAAAAATCATACTTTGTTTAATGGATGGAAATAAGTCATTTGACATAATAAAATAGATAAATGATTAAAAATAGATTTATTTAAAAATATTAAGAATAATACTTCTTTTAATGAGAAGTTAATCACCCATACCAAATTAGTTTGGTTTGAAATATATTATTTAATTAAAAAAATGAGTTAAATTTAGAGTATCTGACAACCAAACAATTTTTGTAAAAAGAGTTTAAATAGAAATGAGTTTTAAAAAAAAAAAAAAAAAAAAATTATTTTAGAGAGAATCCAAGCGTGTCAAGTGCTTACTATGTACTCTTACAATTTCTTTTTTCTTTTTTTTTTTAAAAAAAAAGTGTATTCTGATTTATACTTTACAAATAAGCTCCAATCTGGAAAATCGTCCTATAAATAATAAAATACTAAAATTAAACATTCTTTGGCTATTGAAGCAAAATAATATGATTCTCTCCAATATACAATTATTTGTTTTTCGTTGATTTTTTTTTAATTATATTTATTAATTCACAATGTTTCTTTTAATTTATATAGATTTCTCTCTTTGCTCTTGAAATTTTCTAATTTAGTTTGAATGGATTCACAAATAAAAATAGTATATGGTTTTAAAAAAAGAACAAGAAGGTAATTAACAATAGTATTTGATATAATATAGTACAGAGCATATGTTATATCATATATTTAATCCAAATTATGCCCACTTCATATAAAGTTAGGGGACATGAATACTTAAAGGTTTATAAAGTGTGTCAACTTAGGTTAAAAAAAAAATATTACATATGTTTATACGGCATACAGTTGCCAAAATTAATTTATTTATATATTTTTGTAATGGGCAAAGGAGAAGGATCCTAAACATCTATATAGGGAAGGTTAGCACAACCAGAAAGGTACTCCTTCAAGTGGGCTATACTGTCCTAAAAAAATGACTTTTGAAGAGGGGCAAAAGTACATCCTTACCCTTTACCTTTTTTTTTTTTTAAAAAAAAAAATTATTTTTAAATTTAGGCTAAGTTAGACAAAATGCCGCTAAACTTTGTTATTTGTGTCAATAATGCCCTTGAACTTTCAATTGAGTTCAAGAATACCCTACTATTAGTTTTGGATGTAAACCATTAGTGTTTTGTGTTAAAAATATCCTTAAACTTTAAAAGAAATTAAAAAAAAGTACTAAAAAAAAGCCGTTGATACTGTATTACTTCTCTATTTTTCCTCTTTTTTCTCGTCCCTCTTCTCAAATACATTTTATTTTATTTGACTATTTATCGTTTTGGTATGTCTTAAGGGGACATTTTGATTTTGTAGTTTTGTGAGATATTTTGTTTTGACTTAAAATTTTGGTTGTGGAAAAATTTGGTGTAAGAATTAAAAATAAAATAAAATAGAGAGTATTTATATGGAAAAAAAATGAGAATATTTATATCATTTAAATTGGTTTTTTTTTTTTTTTTTTCAGAAAGCTTCAAACAAATTGATTACTATATTAACGTTTGTAGATCCTTTTTAAACTTTTTTTTTTCTAATTTTGAGTTATTTTTCCAACGAGGTACGTATTAACGGTTTTTCTTCATATACCAAAGATGAATGTATTGTTGATTTTTTTAATAAAAAAATTAAGGATATTTTTGAAACAAAACTTTAACGGTTTTCATCCAAAACTAAGGACAATGATATTTTTAAACTCTTTTTGAAAGTTTAAGGTTATTTTTTGAAACTTTTAAAAGTTTAGGGATATTTTTGACACAAAATGCAAAGTTCAACGACATCTTTTATAATTTAGCCCTAAATTTGTGAATGTTAATATGTGAATATTAATAGGTAGGTTTGAATTCCATTTGAGTCATATATTTTAAAGTTTGTTCAATTTTAGTGCCCATATTTTTAATAAATCTTAAATTTAGTACCTCAAAGTTAATTTTTATCAAAATTAATTAAATAATAATAACAATAATTTTCATGCAAAAAAATTATAATATGTGAATATATTTCCAAAATTTATAGTGAAAAATGCTTTTAAATAACATTTTAAAAAAATCAACAATTAACTAACATTAGGGACAAAATTTAAGATTTATTGAAAGTAAAGAGACTAAAATTAAATAATTTCTAAAGTACTGGGACCAAAATGGTATTTTTAATCTAAAAAGTATCTAAAAGTAATGAGTTATCTTGAACTTTCTATTTTATATCTAATAAAGTTCCAAACGACATAAAAAAAAATTGATAGGTCATTGAATTTACTTTTTTAAAAAAAATTAATTAAAGAATAAAAATTCAATTTTATTTATAATAAAATAATTGATTTCAACGTGTTAAGGATCTAGCAGACATACAAATAAAGAGTTGAATTTTCAATTTTATGTTTACTTATCTTTATTTCAAAAATATTATAATTAATACTAGAACTTGCAATTTTATGTCTAATATATAAGTCATTTTCATTGGTTCAATGTCTTACACCTCCAAATATCTAAATTTGTTTCAGTTTAATCTTTCACGTAATCCTTAATTAATATATACTTCGGTGATATACTTCACAACTTAAACTTCAAAATTAAAAATATAATTAGAGATTAAATAGCATATTTAAAAAGTGTGTGAATACAAAAAGAAGATAAAACACAACTTTAGAAGTTGAAGGAAGTATCAACTTTTTAAAAGATATAGAACTCAACTTTAAAAGTTTAAAAGATCAAATTCGTATTTTGAAAACTAATCTGCATTTATTAAAGTTACTAATTCCAAATTCGATTGTCCACATGATCTTCCTGTTTTTACACACTCGAAATTAGTGCCTACAACCAAGTATGTACAATATATGTGTATGTGTGTATATATTGTACGTGCACACTAATTTTTTTAGAAAATTATCATATATATATATATATATATAAAATATTAAACTATTTACACATATTGAAAAATTTTACTATCTATTAAATAAATAAAAATTTATTATAGTCTATTGCAGATAGACAGTGAAATTTTTCTATATTCGTAAATATTTTGGCTCATTTTGTTATATTTGAAAACAACCCTAATTTTTTAAAATAAAATAAAATATATAAAAAGTATAAACATATATATCACATCAACTAGAAGACGAAAAGATTAGTGAAATTATCTTAAATGGCAAACCTGCTAAAAATATTTACAATTAATAGCAAAATACACAGTCTATCGAGATCTATCGCAGATAGACAGTGAAACTTTAGTATATTTATAAATATTTTTGTTTTTTTTGCTATATATGAAAAGAATCCAAAAGATTATTTATAATAAATAAGTAAATAAATAAAGCAACATATTTGCTAATATATATATATGAGACACTTGAAAGGGAGAGTAGCTAAATAAAGATGAATTTGGGTGGTAGAATTAATCCTTGGTTTGGTCTCTACTTTATGTTATAAAAGAGATTATTATTTGTAATGCCTATTTGGTAATGTAATAGCTGTAAAAAGGGCTCTTTTTGCAAGGCAACAGCTACTAACAAAATTAAAAGCATAACTTTTCTTCCATTATGTTTTCCAAAATAAGGAAGTTTGTCCTTAAAGTATTCCATTCTATCTGACATTTACATCTTTCCATCATTACCCTTCATCACAAAAGGAAAGTGTTTAAAACATGTTTTTGCATTTAGGTGCAGTATAGGTAATTTAAGTATTTGAAATTGAATAAGTAATTACACAATTGATACTTTTAAGATCAGGTTATTCTTTTTCCCACAATATTTCTAACACTTGAGTTGAGTGATTCAAACTATTAGATAAACATGAAACTACTACATTATGAAAAAGTATGTAATTCATGTATTTTATAGACGCTACGTGGAGTTTTTATAAAGACTGTGAGATTTCCTTATCATCTTAAATGTCTATTTGAGCTTTTCATGACTTTGATACTATATTAGATTTCAAGACTAATTGATAATGAGATGATTAAAGGTGTGTTTATAATACTTTTTCAAAATAAGTTATTTTGAAAAAAAAAATTATACGTTTGACAACTACCTAAAATGGATTTAAAAAAAAATGAATTTATAAATAATTTCTCCCTAATTTGTATGATAAACTCTGATCACCACTTTCCGGAACTGTTGTGGGCCAACTTCCGGCAATCGTCGTCGACCAACCTCTAACCACCATCTTCGACGACCGCCACCAACCACCTTTGGCTACCACTTCCGACAATTGTCGGCCAACCTTCAACCACCACATCTAGTGACCTTCACTGGCCAACCTTCAACCACCACCGGCTATCACCTCCATCAGAAAATTCTTTTATAGTAATTTGAAATTAATAAAAACACTTTTAGTACATAACAAATCAGACAAACTTTCATATAAAAATACTTTTGAAAAAAGAGTTGCAAAACAAAAGTGTTTAAATGAAACTGCATTTTTTAAAAACATTTTTCCCTAAGTCATTTTAAACGGGCCCTAACTCATGTACCTTATAAAGATGATAAGGTCTCCCCATTTTTTTAATGGGGAATCCTTAACAAACGCATGATTTCTTAGAGGAAGTAGAAATACTCAACAACCAAGTAGCTATGTTCTCATTTTGGTCGTTAGAAAATGATTTAAAATTTGTTGAAAATGCAACTAAAGTCTCACATTGGCTAGAGAAGAGAAAGATCACAAATATATAAGTGAGAGACAACATCTCCTTTGATATGAGGTACTTTGAGGTGAAGCAAAAGACGAAATCAATATAATTTATGCTGAGAGTGGACAATATGATACTATTGTGTTGATATCATAGCCAAGTCCTTTGACCTAATCGTGTCGGTAGAACCTAACTAAGAAGTTAAGAGCTTTAAAGATGTAGCTAGCAATAGTGGAAATATGTGATAAGACCTAAACAAATAGACGATTATTTTGAGGGAAACTCGGTGGTACTTTCTTCGATGTATTATTGAGAAAACACGATCAAAGTTCCACATCTAGCCTATAAAACAACACATTTTTATGAGTGCAAATCTTTTTAAAATGAAGTAAAAAAACACAAAATCATGAATACTTATTATTCAAAATGAATAATATTAATACTATTATTGTCCTAATTACAAAACCTAATATTGTATAAATTATCTCAAATGCAATTGAATCAAATAATCAAAATCTAGCAACAAAAAACATGCTTAAATTTCTCACCAAAACACAAGACTCCAATCAAAATAAATATTGAACACAACCATAATAACCAACACTCACAAAAATAGCATTACCTAGTAGCAATTGGCAAGCATGCACAAAAGCCTAGCATCTTTTTCCCTTGTTTCATGGCTTTCATGACATCCAACTTGTTCTTGTTCAAAATCAACTCCAGCTTAGGTTTTAAAACACACACATGAAATAGCTAATATCATAACCACGAGAAATTATTTAAAAAAGAAAAAAAAAAAGAAAAAAAAAAACGCCACAATATTGCTTGCACTTTTGCTTCGCTAAATGCATGAGAGAAAATTGACAAATGTACTTCAAATCTAGATTTTGTGGCTAATAAAGACATGCAAATATTCAAATCCACTAATAGTTACTAAAAGACACCGACATTTTAACATTTGTGGTTCATTGAGTAAATTTTCTATCTCGACATGAACATGCAAAGAAATCCAAAAAGGAAAATAACGGTTTCTCAGGAAATCCCTCCATGAATGACAACCTAACTAGTTAGTAGATTGTTGAACTCGTTTCCTAATTTAGCCAACAACATTAGGAGAGAATCAAGGGAGTAATGATAGTATGAATTTAAAGGGAGAAAAACCCTAAATCCAATTGAACAATGATTAGGTACAACGAGACTATACATAATCTTATATTCTCATCTCTTTTATATAAAAAGAATTTTCTTAAAAAAAAAAAAAAAAAGCACATAAAACATTTGTATTGGATGCTAGTGTGGGCTCATAAAAAGATGGGTGCAACCTGATTACACCCAAATTTTTTCCAATCTAATTTATAACAATTCCACCTATTATTTCACATTGCTTGATCTTTGTAAGAAATTTATTAAATCATATATATATAAACAAGACCTAATTTTGTAAATACCAAAAAGGGGAAGGCCATCAGTGTCAAAGAAATAAATAGGGGAATCCCATTTGTTCCCTGTCCCTATTATTTTTGTTGTATTTTCTTTTGGAAGAGAATGAGGATCAAACCTTCTGAATCTTCTCTCTCTTTCATATATGTTCATTTAATTACTTTGAAAAGACCTAGAGAATATTTGGATAAATTATATCGACAGCCTTAACATTTTTTCCTACATCTCACTTCGACTTTCCACTTTCATATTTCTATTAATCTCTCACTTCTTCAATCCCTCCATAGTTTGATATCTCCTTTCTATAATTGTTGGACTTAAGAAAGATAAAAAAGAAAAATCTTTCTAGAATAAGTAAAATACGAAACGTTAAGGTTAAAAGACATTTATCAGTCTCTAAACTTTCATAAAAATATAATTTAGTTGGTTTTAGAACTTTAGTTGGTAATGATTTAGTCCATGTACTATCAAAATTACAACAATTTAGTTTCTAAGCTTTAATTAGTAATGATTTAGCCCATATATTTTACAATTTGTAATGATTTAGTCCTTATTGTGAAAATTTTCATAAAAATTTAAATGTCCATTTCTATTACGTAATGAATTAATTTTTATAATTTATAAATAAAGTTGATTTTCGGTGAGTTTATTAGTCTACACGTATAAATTATTATTTAATTAAAGTTCAAGAAGTAAATTGTTACAAATTTAAAATTTTAAAGATTAAACTGTTTCAAACTAAATTTCAAGAACGAAATTGTTACTTTCACGACAGTTCAGTGACCAAAAGTATTTTTAACCTAAGGTTAAAATGTTATTTTAATTAATCTTTGTACTTTTGATCTCATATTCCATTTTAGTAACTACACTTTTAAATATCTAAGTTTAGTCTTTATACTCTCAATAAATTTTAAAATTAATCCTTATTATTAGTTAGTCCTTAAAATTAATTACATGGAGAGGGAATTTAGTCTGGTAGGCAATTTGAAAACAAATATTTGAAAGAACATAATTTAATGAAAACAAAGTTGTATATCGTGTTTTCGTGTTTGGTAGCATATTTAAAAAATTAATTCCAATTTAGGCAAATTTTCAAAATATGTTTGATAGTATATTTATAAACCATAAAACTAATTATAATTACCCACTAAATATTAGATTGAATATAAACTATTACTAATTAATTTATGGTTGTTTTTAAATATAGAAAAATAAACCAAAATATTTACAAATATAGCAAAATTTTACTATCTATCTATGATAGACCACGATAGACTGCTATTAGCGTTATCATGATAGACACAGATAATAATTTATCGAGATCTATCAGACTGCTATTAGCGTTATCATGATAGACACAGATAGTAATTTATCGAGATCTATCAGAGATAGACTGTGATATTTTGCTATTATTTGTAAATATTTTCAACAATTTTGTCATTTAAAATAATTTTCCATTAATTTATAAATTCGTTTTATGTTAGAATTTTTGTATAACTATTATTTTGCAATATCTTGTATAATATATTATGTAATACATATTTTAATCTAAGAAAAATAATTGAGATTATAGCATGAAATAGTATACTTGTTGTTTTTATCTTTTCTAATATAATTTTGCATTTCAAAATCTGGATACATAGAAACCACAAAAATGTTGTTTTCAGAATTTGTATGTGTGAATTACAGAACCCAAAAATAGTTTTTGAAAACAGAATTTGGACGACCTACCAAACACAAATTTGCTGAACTTAGTGGATCTGAAAATATAAGACAAAATCTGAATTACCTACCAAACATTCCATAAAATTTCTTATCTTAACTAGAAGATTCAATATCTCGATTTATGTTTATTGAATTGAACATTTTGTTTAACCTTAGGAACTCACTTTTTTTAGTATTATAAAGTAATTTCAATTCAATTGTCCTAAAAAAATTCAATTCAATTGATATTGTACAGGGGAATGTCACACCACATCTTGCTAACACATTTTATTCACTTTTTTTTTTTCTCTAGTTATCACGAAAAAATTGATTGAAAAAAAATTACAATCACTTTATATATCAATACTAAAAAAGAAAGACAAATTAACTTTTTTTTTTTCTTTTACTTTCATTAAAAAAAAAAAAGCAAACTCTGAATTTGAATATAATAATAACATTTAATTTCAACTTCATGAAATAAATTTTAGCACCATGTCTTAAGTTTTTAAGATGAAAATTGATTATAATACCTTGTGTTAGGGTAAAACTATTGACCAGGCCATGTCCAAAACCTACCATAGGTCTAAAACCTGAAATTAAAATAAGTGACTCAAGTAGGAGAAAAAATGAACCTACATGAAACAATTTCCACAAGTTTCAAAAGAGTGAAATGTTCCACATAGACCAGACCAAATCTATGACCCAGACACAAAGAGTTGAGTCTTAGGACAAGCTTAGGGGATTTAGTGGCCCTTGAGGCCAAGGCTTAGTTAAAATTTGACGTTGGCTCCCAAATTAACCCTAGAGGCCAAACCCTAGATAAAGTCTGGGTTGAGCTATGTGGTGTAAATGTCCTAACCAAACAAGGCCACACTTTAGGCTTTTGCTTGAGCCTCGAATTGTGTAGAGTTGGTTAAGGCTAATTACGAGTCTTACTCTTTTATCACAAGTATCCTTAAAATCTCAAGTTTCAATCAGGACAACAATAAACTCATTTTTCGGTTATTTTATAAAGCTTCTTTATAAATAAAATGAAGTAAGAAAAAGAAAGGCAACATATTTTTGTTTAATTAAATGTGGTTAAATCATGAAGAAAAGAAGGGAAAAAAAAAAAAACATACACACAAACAAAGAGTAAAAAGTAAATTAAATTTACATTCTCCTCAAAGGATGTAGAAATATCTTTAACTAGGAAACTATGCTGGCAAAACCAACAACATACAAAGGATTTTCTTGGTTGGATATTTTCCTCTTTGTGATAAACTCTCCATTTTATTCCATAGTTTGTTTTATTGTGTCAAAAACAAAACACATCATTTTTCCCAAAAAGAAAATAAAAATAGTACAATTCAAGTGGTGGCAAAAGGAAGCACCAAA
>QLSR01000464.1:1407379-1463960 GCA_031780015.1 Citrullus colocynthis | reverse complement strand
ACCAAAAAAAAAAAAAAAAAAAAAAACCACTTTGTCACTTTTTGAAGCTCTACAAATTCCCCCCCTCCCCCCTCACTCTCTCCCCATGCCCTTCTCTAATTCCCCTCTTCTCCCCTGTTCTCTGAAACCTTCATTTTAATGGCTACCATGGTTTACCGAAGCTTACAAGCATGTCTCGACTCTAATCTCGTCGACCAAAGAACCTTCATTTTCTCACCCTTTGATCTCCCTTTAAAACCCCATTTTCCCGAGCCTTCTAAATCCTTAATCCATTCCGATCAATGCCAGATTCAAAATAATTCTCCCCCTACCGGAATTCCCAATTCCACCACCGGCAGCGGAGGCTGGACTTTCCTTCAATCCCTCGACGCCGGCCACACTCCGGTGAGTAAACCAGAATCTGTTTATGTTCATCCACTAGCTAAACGGTTTAACCCAACCGGCCTGAGCGAGAAAAGCTTGAAACTCTGTACTGAAAATTTGGGTAATGAAACCGGCAGTGATATTATCGAGAATAATATTTTCTTACTGGAGACTGACGGTGAGGATTTGCAGAGGAAATGGGAAAGAAAATCCCATTCTTATTCCAATTCCCATTCCCATTCCCATTCCCATGAATTTCCGCCACCGTTGACGACGATTAGTGAAACAGAGTCGTTTAGGGTGATGCCCCACCGGGAGGAGGGGAGGCTTATAATTGCGGCGGTGAGAGCTCCGTCGAGGCTGCCGTGTTTTCAGGCAGAAAGAAGCGGCGGGCGACTGAGGCTCTGTTTTATGAAAACAGAGGAAAGTGAAGAAATGGACGGCGGCGATGAGGAGGTCGGAGATGAAACGGAGACGGCGATGCTGATGAAAAATGAAGGAATTGGGGAGAACAATGGGCGAGTAAATTTGGAGCAATTTGGTATTGCTACTTTTTGATTGTATAAAAATAAAAAAGTCTTCGAGTTTAATTTGTACTTTTTTTCATCCACACAAGTTTAAGTTTAAGTTTAGCTTCTTCTTGTCCTATTTATATCAAAATCTTTGTCAATCCTAATGACAAATATGAACATAACCTAACAATCAAAGGATACATGATAATCCAAACATCGTTAAGTGAATAAGATATTTATTATTATCTAAAATTCGATAATTTGGTCTCACATATATTTTACCGTTAACAGTTAAATCTTTTATTTTTGCTTGTCGAAGTGAGTATAGTTCAACAAACATTTCCTTAAGGTCGAAGGTTCAAGCAAAATCTCTCACTTCTAATTTCACTCTTATTGAAGTAGGAGAAAGAAAATCAATTGTTAAAGCATTGAATACTAAAAATTGAAAATTGGAATTTTTATTTTAAGATTAGTAATAGTAGTTTTTATTTAGTATAATGGAGGTAAGAGATTTGAACTATCTATCTCTTATTCATTAACACGTACTTATATATGTCGAGGTAAACTTATTTTGGTGTAATAATGTAATCTAATAATTGGAATGTTAATAAAATATAAATAATAGAATCAAGTAGAAAGTTAGTGATATATTTAGAAAAATTTAAACTTAAAAATTAAGTGAATATGATGGTCAAACTTTTGCGACTAAGAATATAAGTTTGTTTATTTGAAATTATAAAATCAATTTAGTGTTGAACTAAAAGGGGGAAAGAGGTATTTATTTTTATTATTATCTTTCTATACTACATAAAAGGAACGGTATAAATTTTGTGTTAGTTAAGTTAATGTTAATTAAATTAAGAAAAGGGAATTAATAAAAAATAATAATAATAAAAAAAGTAGAATTAATTTTTTTTTAAAAAAAATAGAGCAATTAAAAATGTCATAACATTATGTTTTATTGTTTTGACTTTTTTCTCTTTTGTCTGTTCCATTCTATATATCCTTTTTGTTCTAAATTCCTTTGTCTCGTAGTCATTGCTTCGTGATAGATTGACACCGTTATTTTAATTTCTCTCTCTCTCTCTCTCTCTCTCATCTAAAAATAAAAATATTGATATAATTAGGAAATTTTCTTTTATCCCTCGACGTTAATTTTGATTTATTTTGTCTAATTGAAATTAAACTTTAAAAAACTATGAAATTAACACATTTTTAAAACTAATTAAATCTTTAAAAATATAAAAACTATCTAATTTACTGCTTATTTTATCAAAACTTCAAATTTCAATTGAGTTAAATTAAAAGTTTTAAATTAAACTTGGCCAATCTAACATCTACGTAAGATTAATTAAACAAATATTTTATAAAATAAGTATCATCTTAGCATAATTCAAATGACTAAAATATTATATTCTTAATTTTAATTTTGCTTATGACGATGAAAGATTTGAATTTGTGACATTTTGGTTAGATATCTATATACTTAACTTAATTTCATTAATTAGTTTTGAGAAAAGTTATAAATTTTGTCAACTGCAAGTAGTAATATATCTTATCCACTTATATCAAATTTATAGAAATGGGATAGTTAAAAAAGAAAGATTTTTGTCGAATGAATTATAACTTTTAAAATTCAGATATTATGTTGGATAAAATAAAAAAATTCATTTGTTTTTTTCCTCGATACGGCATGAAATTGCATTTTTCTATGAAAAATTATTTTAAAAGATAAAACTATTGAAAATATTTACAAATAATAGCAAAATATCACAATTTATCTCAAATAGTCTACGATAGATCGCTAAATACTACTATCTGTGCTTATCATGACACAAATAGACACAGATAGTAGTCTATCACGGCCTATTACAAATAGGCAATAAAATTTTGTTATATTTGTAAATATTTCGATTCATTTTCTTATATTTGAAAACAACTTTTTTTTCTATCGTGTTGTATATTACCGTTTTTTTTTTTAATATTTGAACTATGTTTATGTTATTCTATTAAAATTTATAGTTAAACTTGAATATACATATTTATTTGGGAAAGTTGCAAATATAGCAATCAGGTTCAAAGTATTTGCAGAGCACAATGCAAAAAAATATTACAATTATAGCAAAATTTAGATTTTGTTTCAAAGTCTATCAGTGATAGACCATATTAATAACATGACCTATCAAGTGTTGTTGTACACTTAATTACCCTATTTGGATTGTTTCAAATATAGCAAAATGAGCCAACTTATTTATAAATATAACAAAATATCATAATCTATCACGATAGATAATGATAGACAATAGTAGTTTATTAGTGTAATCAATAGTAACGTTTTGTTATATTTGAAAATATTTTTAACAATTTTGCTATTTAAAATAATTATTCTTTATTTTTATATATATATATTTTGGAAAAGTTTATTTTATACCATTTATGTAAAATCCATACATACAATTTGATTTATAATTTTTATTATGATGAGGATGACGTTATTTTCCTTTTGTCTAGTGTCAAGCAACGAAGTGGATAATGAAAAGGAAACTTCTACCTCTTCTTCTTCTCCAAGTGGCAATATTATAATAACATCTTTTATTATTCTTATTTATTTTTTTCTTTTTCCTGTCCTCTTTTTAATTTCCTTTTAATTCCATTAAATAAAACAACATTTCTTTACAACAATATTTTGACAAACATTTTCACCGTTAAAACAGTTATGAAGTTATCATAGACTTTCTACTCCAAACTAGGATTCATATATTAATTTGGAGAATTTGTAATGAGTGGTTTCAAGTATAGTAATAACTTTTTGAGTTTTCATTTTCGGTTTTTAATTATTTTGATTTTACTCTTCTAATATTTTTAAATATATTCAGATATACTATTTCATAATCGAATATACCATGTCATTGATTCTTTTAGTAATATAGTATAGCAAATTATGTATCAATATTCGTATTAGATATATATAGACGACAAATTTTGAGAGGCTGTTTGGAGCGCTAAGTTGAGTTCTGAAGTCTAGAGTTGATACATCTGTAGAGTTAGGAAGTCTATGTTTAGGGTGCAAAGTTCTTTAGCATCTAGTGTAAAGTTGAGTTACATATTAAGTTAGAAGTACCTGGTGCAGTTTTTTGCAACCTAAAAAAAGCATAATTTTATGACTTTTTGTTTAAACCTTCAATTGCATACATATTTTCTTAAATTTTTAATCCTACTCAATTGACATGTCAACATAGAACTTTCACATTTATTTTACAGTTTTTACATGTAACCATTGTACTTGAGGTAGAAAAAAAATACTATTTGTTTCATACAAACAACAAAATTACAATATACTTTTACATTAGTGGAATGTATGAGTGCAATATGCAATATAAAAGAGAGAGAGAGAGAGAGAGAGAAAAAAAAAAAGGCATCAAGGGGTATAGGAACTTTATGGCATATTATGTTAAATTGCAGGTTAATGTTTATCATGCATGTATGTTGGTGTAAGGAATGTGACAACTATCTCAAATGGTATTAGGTTTTTAGGGTGAAACCAATCGTAAAATTATGAAGGTTTATGCTCAAAGTAGACAATATCATATAATCATGGAGATATAGAAGTTTGTTGTCCCTAACAAGTGACATCAAAACTTTAGACCCTTACCTAACCATGTTAGTTGACCCTTACCTAGCCATGTTGGTAGTTCCTAGGGAAAACATGTATTTCAAAAAGTCATTTGCATTTAAACACCTCTTTTATTTTATTTTATTTTATTTATTTATATAAAAACTGCTTAAAATAAAAATACAAATGTGTTTGGTTACATTTTCTCAAAAATGTTCTTATCACAAATTTGTTTGGTTTGGTTATATGTTCAAAGTGTTTCTATTAATGTTAAATTATTATTATAGGTAAGATGACTATTAAACACAATGAGCTAATAATTTCAATTTTGTATTTAAAACACTTTCACTGGCAACTTTTTTATTTTTATTTTTAATATATGATTGATTGAGTTGGTCGTTAGAGTTAGTCATTGGAAATGATTGATGGAATTGGTGGTCGAAGTTAGTAATTGGAGGTGATAGTCACACAAAGTTGGATGTCGAAGGTGGTCATAGAGATGATTTACAGAGGTAGCCTTCGTCGGTGGTGGTTGTCAGAGCATTTTGGAGTTGGGCGCCGGAGGTGGTTGCTAGCAGTGGCTAGCAGGTGGAGTCATTGAAAACTTTGAAAAAAGGAAGAGAAATGGAGGGAAAGATGGTTGTTCCTCGATAAATGTGCAAACTTCAAGAATGAACAATATTGAAGTCGGTGGAATTATTTAACACCAAATTGGTTATTTTAATCAACTCAACTCATATTGGTAGGCCAAACATTCGAGAGATTATAAAAAATATACATCTTAACTAAACACAAGTAATGATATTAGGTTTAAATTTATAGCATGTGAATATCGATGGAAATTTGTTTAATTTAACAAACAAACACTTCATCTGATTTAAATAAGTTTAAATTTGTTATCAACCTCGATTCATTTTTAATATATGTATGATGCTAAAGTTATGAACATATACAAATATCTATAGAAATATTTACTTATCGATAGAAAATTTATCCACCAATATTTAAAACATCATAACTATTGTTTTATTTCATAGTATTGAGAAGTCAACTTCCCCTCCTTTGAAATAAATACCAACAAAATTCATTTGAGGTAAAATCGTATTTTCATACACACACATATAAAGTCAAACTTCGCATAGGCTGTTGAGATCGAAAGCAATCTAACGTCATTTCAACATTCAAATAGTTATTATTATTATTATTACTTTAAATTTGGTGATAAATACAAGAATTCAACAGTCCCTTAAAATTAAAAAAAAAAAAAAAAAGAAAAGCAAAATTTAATTACAAATTCCATCAAATACTTTAACTTAAGCTAATTAAGTAATCCAACCACCTTTCAAACTACTACAATTTCATCTAATTTTTACAAAAACAATACATCAAGCTTCCATCGCTATATATATATAATAAAATTTTTAAAGAATTGTAAATTTAATAAAATCTATCCGTGATAGAATTTATCACTAATAAACTCCTATTATATAATGTTATAATTAGACCAATTTTACTTTTAAAAAATCATATGAAATGTGAAAGTTGTCATAGATATGTTAATTTTTCACAAGCCCAAATAACTTTTTTTTAAAAAAAAAAAAAAAAATTCATCAACCAACTTATGTGCTTCTTGACTAATCTCATGGTACAATCCGCCCTAATCCTATAAAATTTGGATGTCAAGAAAACTATCAAGATATTAAAATACTAGGTAAGTGGCCACCATTGATAGAACTTGTTGATGCCAAAATTTAGAGATCAGAAAATACACCTAGCTTTCACGTGAAACCAATGGTGAATTCTTAATTTGGGAAAGAGAAGCTACAGAAGGAAAATGACTTCAATGCCAAAGTCGAGAACGGTAGAATGGAGAATAAGTCAAAAGTTGTAGTTACTTCATATGGAACTATAATGATGTAATTATAGGGTAATCCTCTTAAAATTAATATGTGAGTTTTTCCTAATCTCAAACAAGTTAGAATCAAATCTAATATGATCTTATCTTATCTTATATTTTCTTGATTTTCCAAAATTCACCCACAACAAAACTTATTCCCTCTAAGTCTTTTATTGATTAAATTCATGGACCTTATTGAACACTAGTCCAAGCAAACTTCATATTTATAGAACTCATTCCCTCTAAGTTCTTTATCGATTAATTTTACAGTGTTTAGGTGCCAAGGAAATTCATATTGAATTCTCTTGTCTCATATATAACAAGATATCGAGAGATTATCTCGTTAGTTATGATATTTATCATTAATATTTAAAAGATAATGATATTTTATTATCAGAAAAAGGGCACATGGCAGAGAAAATTAGTAATGTGAGAGAATTAGGAAGAATGAGATTAGAAAGAGTTTGATGAAAGGAAGAGAAGTTTAAATCGTGGAATTAGGGCATCCATTCATTCACAATTGTAAGAGATAGGGTAATGCATATCTGCCAGCCAACTCCATCATTCATATTTCTCTTGGACTTGTTTTTATTTTAAATAATAATAATAATAAATCTTGGGTTGTATGGAAAATTCCAAAGTATTCCCATTTTTTTTTATATAATACTCCATAACCCATCATCCATCTCTAGATTTCTTAAAAATACGGCTATGAAAGTTTTTTTTTTTCCCTAGTATATTTTCAAGTTGAGAAGTTGTCGACGATAGTTGTAGTAGAATATATGTTGATTGAACGATGATTTGACATCTTGCGAATCTCTAGTACTATACTAGATTATAGTGGGGTCTCATATTATTTTTAGATATTTTGTCATGATCTATAGTAAAATATGAACAATAGTAGTATGAATTTTATTATGGGATAATATTGATCTTTTTTAAATTAACGAACATAAAACACGTGAATCAAAAAAGATATTTGGGACCCATAAAAATCAAAAGAAAATGTTGATGATGTCAAGAGGAAGACAAAGTTGGTGATGCAATGAGAAGAAAAAAAGAAGGCTTTAGGATTTTAATTTTGTTTTATTTTATGAAATTATGATTTACGTAAGAGAATTTTGAATTTTTCTAATTTATTTTCCCAATAAAATCTCTCAATTATTTCTTCCAATAAAAGTCTTTTGACAAATGCTGTCCACCAAGCTGTTTTTATTTGATCCAATCCAATCCACTCTTCGAATGTACCAGTAATGAATCTCCACGTGTAAATTCGAATTTATTATTATTATTATATTATTAATTTGCAAAAAAGAGCCCATACTGTTCGATATTTTGTAATTCACAACAAAAGACAATAATAATTAAATAATAATAAGAGAGCTGCAGAAATCATCTTATCATAATGTGAAATAAAAAAGAAGTAATTGCAAGTCCAACGATAAACTTGGAAAACCAACCCAAAAAACCAACCCAATTGAAATAAGACTATTTTTAAATATAGTAAAATGTATCAACTTATTTATAAATATAACAAAATATTACTGTCAATTAGTAATAGATACCAATAAACACTGATAGATTACTATAATCTATTTGTTTATTATTATTATTTTTTTGTTTTAGCAAAAGGAAAGCGAATTTGCTTACTTGATGGTTAAGACTAAGAATTTGTAAAGCTATTTTTTTAGCCCTTGATTATAAAAGTTCCACTATCTTCTCAAAGTATGGAAAAAGCCAATGTTACATCACAATTAATTTACTTACTTCACACTTTTCCTTAACTTTTCAACAATTTTCTCTCTCTTTATTTCCCCTTTTGGAAAGTGAAAAATATAATTATATATTTGGTAATCAATCTAAAAACAGTGATTCCAACAAAAGCAATGGCCTTAATTATCTAAATAAGAATCAATCTTCTTAAATTATTTTGCACACAATAATTTCAATGTAATCCATCATTATTCAAACTATGTGCTAGAAATGAAATGTTTTACTCATTTAAGAAAAAGAAAGGAAATGAAATGTCACCATACAAAGATATATATGACTTTTGAATGCATTATGTTTTCTCAAAAATAGTTATAAACTTTTTATGATAATCTTTCCATAATAATTACTATCATGATGCGAGGGCTCATGATGTGTTGCCGTCTTGGAGAATCACTACTACTTTTTCTTAAATAAATAAATATAGATTAAAATATTATTTCGAGTCCTATATTTGAAACTATCTCAATTTGAGTTACTATACTTTCAAATGTCTAATTTTTTTTAGTTTTAGTACTTATAATAACTTTTAAATTTAGTTCATACTGTTATTTTAATTATCTATGTGCACTTTCACTTTGATTTTTTAAAACATATTCAAGGATTATATTTTCTTACATAAAAATTATTATAAATTAATTTCTAGAAACTAAATTTAAAATTTATTGGAAGTATTGAGACTAAAATAACTCCAAAATTTAGGTACCAAAATGGTATTTTAACTATAAAAAATTTCCTATCTTTATGAAGGATAGACACCAATGAAAACAATATACATAAACATTATTTGTCGAATTCGTCAAGCATGTTTATCTATAATTGTCATAGGTATTTATTTTCTTAAAATTGGAGGTTTAATTTTTGATACTCACTGTACTTGAAAGAAAAATATTATTCTGAACATTATGATTGTTATATTATTATTATTATTTACTTACCTCAAAATCAAAATGAAAAAAAAAAAAAAAAACATAGAAGATGAATGATGAATGGAGTCAATGAACATAATAGACAAATGCATTTGAAAAGCACCAAAAAGAAAGGTCGGAAGACCTTTTAGAAGACTTTTCTTTAATTCCATAGCAAAAACAAATATCTTTCATATATTATGTCTGTCTTTCCTAATATAAATCAATACATGTCTTTTGCCTTTTTTCTCTCTCTAAAATCTAAAAGTAAAGAAAAAAAAAGAAAAAAGAAAAAAAAAACATTGCCTTGATTTCCAATAATCAAGGATCAGATGTCTCACAACATTATACTGCTAAGAAAATGTCTATATATACACACAAAGACAAACATATCTACACATCTATCCATATTTAAATTAAATAATTAAAAAGTTGAACTATTTTTAAGTATAGGAAAATGAACCAATTTTTATAAATATATTAAAATTTCACTGTCTGGTCTATTGCAGTCTATTACAGATATATTGTGATATTTTAATACTATTTGTAAATATTTTCAATAGTTTTGTCATTTAAAATAATTTTTTTTAGTATCTAACACAATGAAAAACTGAAGAGAAAAATTAAAATGTTTTGCTAGATAGGTTAAACTTAATATTTATGATGAAAAATGTCATTTAAAAAGAAAAGAAGAAAAGAAATACTGCTAGAGTTAAAACTATATATATAAAAAAGAATGTGAAACCTAAAAAATGTCAAGGATGATACAAACCTATATAAAAAGAAAAAAAAAAATTAAAGTCTGGTTTGGTAATCATTTGAATTTTGATTTTTAGTTTTTAAAAATTAAGTCTATAAGCTTTTTTTTAATTTCAAAATTTCTTACTTTATCGTCTACTTTTTACCATAATTCGGAAAAAGAAAGCCAAATTTTGAAACCTAAAAAACAGTTTTTAAAAATCTTTTTTTTGTTTTTAGAATTTGGCCAAGAACTAACTCTTTTACTTCAGCAAATTGTAAACCATTATGAGAAATTCAAAGAAAATAGACTTCTTTAAAAAAAAATAAATAAAATAGTTATTAAACAAATTCTAGGAACAAATTCCCACAATTACATATATTTGTAGTTCAAAAATTTATTAGACACCGCTAGTCCAAAACGAAACGAAACTTGTAATCTAACCAAGTGTCATGATCTTTTTTCTTTATATCAACCTGCAGCCTATATTTCATATCAAACAAAATAGTCATAACAAATAATAATAATAATAATAATAATAATAATAAATAATAATAATAATAAATTCGTTTGATGAAGTTGATTTGTGAGACAAAAATTCAAAAGGATGTTCTTAAAGTGGATTAGAGAGGGCCCAAATGGTCCATTTTGCCATCTAACACAAAAACACAAACAGAAGCCAGAATTCCTAAATCCTAGGGCGCCTTCATAATTGTCGTTTGAGCTGATGAACCCGACCACCACTATCTATCATTTTCCTACTATTTAACAACCATACCAATCACATGATTTCATATCTAATCAAGTAATACTTATCTAGATTCAAATCTACCAAAAATAACAAAGATGGACCCCTTTAAAGACTTGGAGGATTCAATCAATATGCCAAAAGAACACTAGCAAAATAAGAGCAATTTTCCTTCAGCCCCCCACCAAATCTCTAGATTACATTTGTAAACAAAAAATTCAACAAGTTTCTTGAACTGCATAGGGAATCAAAATTTAAAGTTGAAACCAATATTCAAACCTGAAACTTCTGTCAGTTTGGTAATTAATTCTTCTTTTTTTCTTTTGGTGAAAGGGGAGATTATCTATCATTGAGACAATAGACAGAAGACACTTACATTACATGTTTTAAGAAACTCCACTACTTTGTCACACTTGGAACATCAACTAAAACTCTCCTAGCCACAAACTTTCACCAATAACATAGAAGATAACAGGACCCACCGTCACCGGGCACGGCGGGGTGCGGAATTTGGAAAGCTGGTGAGGTGGGGAAGAGGAAGCAATATTAATAATCAAATGAAAGAAGTGGAAACATATAACTTATCAGATTTTTCCAGTAGAAATATGCCTGGACTTCCCTGTGAGATTGTGCTATGTGCTGAGAGACCATGAACAAGATTTGTAGAGCACCCACCTTTTCTGAACATTGCTTGCTGGTAATGATAGTGTGTACATACATTTCTAACAATTGCAACGATGAGAAGGCACTTGTATCCCCCTGCATAGTACCAATAGGCACAAAATATTTAACTGCCAGGGGATGTGAGAGTGAGATTCACCGTGATTTTTGTTGTTTTTACTCTCTGATCCTTAGAAGATAACGGTGTTAGTGAATTGCTCCTACAATTCCTCTCCGCATCATTTCTGTAATATGCATAGTATTTGCATTATCACACTTTTTGTATATAATTATGCAAAGATATACACAGAAAACACTAAAACCTAATATGATTATCATTCCATTTAACAACCTAATCCTTTTCCAATAAATCGAATCTATATCTTAGTACCCTATGGTTATTTGATTTGTTTGTTGCTTTCCAAATTGTAAATAAATTATCTTTTTGGGTGAACCTCACTAGCCCCGTGGGGAATTGAAGAGGAAAAAATGTCATTGGCCGTTCCCAGACTGAGTTGAGATGGAACATTGACCACCTAGGAATGGACAACATGGCTTACCGAGTTAGGTGATAACCGAGCCAACACATGTGTCTCATTCTTAATCCCAATCAATTCATGGTATGGCACGGACACACATACATGTCAAGAAGAAAAACATACAAATATTGGAAGGTCTTGTTAGCCGACTCACACCCCCAAACACTTTGGCCCCTATCGATCAAAGAATGTATCAGCCAAGTAGCCTACCACCTAAGATTTTTCACCAATAGTACATCAGCCACCAAGTCTTTCCATGTGTTTCAATTGAAGAAATCTCTAGGTGACAATGCCACGGTCCTACCACCACACCACTCATAGATCACTTCAAGTGGATAGTTGAGCCAGAGAAGGTATTGGATCTTTGCAAGAACCCATATTTATCATAATAGGAACTCTTTGTTTAGGGGGAATCATTTGAGACAATGTAGACTCAGTTTCCCTACTTCCACCCTGAGAACAAAGTGGCTTTGACCTAAGGGTAACCCTCCCAGGGAGGTTAATACTTGGTTGTCAAGGGAGGGAGGGAATTTCACCACCTGCGATGGCTAATTAGGCATGTTGTTAGTTAACAAGTTATATTTTGAGGATTTAGCATGAGGGAAAGTGGCTTTGACCTAAGGGTAACCCTCCCAGGGAGGTCAATACTTGGTTGTCAAGGGAGGGAGGGAATTTCACCACCTGCGATGGCTGATTAGGCATGTTGTTAGTTAACTAGTTATATTTTGAGGATTTAGCATGAGGGAAAGTGGCTTTGACCTAAGGGTAACCCTCCCAGGGAGGTTAATACTTGGTTGTCAAGGGAGGGAGGGAATTTCACCACCTGCGATGGCTGATTAAGCATGTTGTTAGTTAACTAGTTATATTTTGAGGATTTAGCATGAGGGAAAGTGGCTTTGACCTAAGGGTAACCCTCCCAGGGAGGTTAATACATGGTTGTCAAGAGAGGGAGGGAATTTCACCACCTGCGATGGCTGATTAGGCATGTTGTTAGTTAACTAGTTATATTTTGAGGATTTAGCATGAGGGAAAGTCGGTGTGTAAGTTCTGACTTGTAGTGTAAAGGCCCTCTATCCAAAAGGATGTGAACTTTGTACTTTTTCAATCATTTTTTGAATATATCTCTTTTTTCTAGTGGGTATAGGTACCCCAAATAAACCAACACAGATTCATTCAGACAACACCCAACTTAATATCATAAGATCAAAGTAAACTGACCTCGTTTCCTTTTAAGTTCTTCCTCAAGCTCTTCTTTCCATTTCCTTTGTCTTTCAGAGAAACTGCAGGCAAGTTTTCCATTATTGACTGTTAAATTAACCTACCACAAATAAAGTATACATATAATCTAAAAAATTACTACCTTGGTGTAGAAGAGTCTGGCTGGGTTTGAAGTAAGTTGTTCCATTCCCCAAGTTGTGGCGACTGAATTTCCTGCAGAGCTCGATTTTGCAATATGCCAGCTTGTTTTATACGGCTCTGACGGCTAGAACAGTTACCAGCATCAATTGATGAGAGTCTTTTACCACGCAGCTTACTTGGTGACCCACATTTGGGAGGCAATTTCAAAAACTTAGACACGCTCTTGATATTCTCAATTCCAACTGTTCCTAATGCATTAGCTGCATTAACTGTGCTTCGGAACTCTTCGTATAAAGGTGTTTGCAGCTTCTTTAGTTCTAGAGCCTAATGTTCATTTCAGTGGAGAAATATTAATTCTGATGTAACAAACATCATGCTGCATTGTGCAAGCTTAATAAAAAATACAATAATACCATCACTAAGAAATATCTTGTAGAAATAGAAGTACCTTCTCATCCAGGAAGGCTTTAATCTTTGATTCCGTAACCTCTTCATCATCCTCAGCTGCTGATTGACCACAAGGAAAAGTGAAGTCACTCCCCTTGCCAGTTTGAACGCCAGACAATTCCATTAAATTGCCTCCCAACTCTGAGCTCTCATCCATGTCATCAGTGGGTTCACACATAGGATTGAAACTCTGGTAAAAATGAAAATATGCTCATTCTTGGTGTTATTTAAAACAATAAATAACACAATCAGAGAATCAATATATACCTTATTCAAATCAGTTGATGATAAAATAGATTTGTACTTCATTGATGAACTAACAAACAGATCTTTATCATCTATCTGGCACATGTCATCCTCAAAATTGCTCGAGCCCCAGTTGGACTGTGACCCATAGTTCCCAGAAAATACAGAAGAACACCTCAAGCTACCCATTTCACAAATATCTTTCAAGCCCTCACAGGTTGAACGTTGGATTATAGACTTTTTACTGCACATGGGCAACAAAAATCATCAGTCTAGACTTCAGTTTGACAGCGGGCAACAAAAATCATCAACTAAACCCAGAAATTTAACAATCATCAATGAGGTCCTTACAGATCATTGGAGTTCAGCCTAGAATCAGCCATCTGTTTCCCAGATTCCTGCAATAGCAATTATGTTAAGACAGGATGGTAAAACCAATGAAGAAACTAAAGTAACACAGCAACTATACAAACCACAGAAGAGGCAAGGACTACTGCAACAGGTTCTTGATACTCACATGAGACAAATGGATGCTACATGTCCAAAGAAAATGCGTAAGAATAGAGCTACTTTCTTGAACGCAGATAAATACATGTCTTGGCCAATTGATAAAAAACACCTAAATAATTCACATATACCTGCAGCAAATCTGATGCAGTAGGCCTTGAGTTTGGTTCCCTGTGAGCATATTTGAACAGTTATAATTAGATGAAGTTAAATTAAACAAAGAATAGAGTATATGTTTCAATCAATCTTATTGATGATGAAGTTATTATCAACTCTTCCAGGGAAAAAAAAGTCTAAGCGAAAAGTAAAAGTCTGAGTTTCGAAAGTACTCTTGTAGACATTTTAACAGAAAATCTTTAGCCTCAGCAGATATATTATCAGGAATGGGCGGATGGGACTTAGTATTTCCTATATGGAAAAGAGCAGCGACCTGAAAATAGCATTCACTCAATTGATAAATTATCTGAAGAAAATGTAAGCACATACATGCATATTGAAGTAAATTCACTTGCTAACCTCTTGATACTGTTGGCTCCATGGAGGTTTCCCTGTCGCCATTTCAATAACAGTACACCCCACACTCCATATATCAGCAGAACTAAGACATTAAATTAAGAAGAGCAAGAGTTCTAAATGTTAGTTTCTTAATAAGAAAACTTCATGTTTTCTTCTACTACTTCTGTTACATCTCCATTATTACAGAATAAGCTTTAGCACATTTTCATATCTACCCTGCACTACAACATGCTGGTCCACATCAATGGCATGGTTTAGATTTCAACACATTTGTATTCGTCCTATGCATTAAAACATATGTCCACGTCAATGGCATGGAGTGAAACAGTGAAAGCCAATAAGACTGTTCACCATAGGATGATGATTCTTACAAGCTATGACCAGTCTGGAGAATAACTTCAGGAGCCATCCAATATGGAGTACCCTTCATTGATTTGGCTCCATTTATAGTTGCCTGCATAAATGTTAATTATTATGCTAAGAATGCTAATAATCAATTTAGATAATTAAACTAGATAAACAATGAGCATTACCAGCTCAACCACTTTCTTGGATGCACCAAAATCTGCAAGTTTAATACACCCCTTATTGTCTACAAGAATATTTGCACCCTATGTCATGTAGTAAAATATTCAATTAATTTTTTTTTAAAGAAAAAGAAAAGACAAAGAAAAAGAAAATAGAAGGTTAAAAGTTAAAACTCTTCCTCCTCAAAAACGGGTTTCAATATCACCTTTATATCCCTATGCATGATGCCGTTCTTATGAAGGTACTCAAGCCCCAATAATAGCTGCTTAGTGTAGGTCTTTATAACCTAATTGAGACAAAATCAGTAAAATTTCAACATTAAGTTTGTTCTATTTCAATACTGAGAGGTTCAAAGACTAAAGATACAAATATACAATCACTTACAGACTCGGGGAAAGACCCAAATTTCCCTAACAAAGAAGATATTGATCCTCCAGGAACAAACTCCAATAGAATATTTAATGAATCTTCTTCTCTTGCAGTTCCCAGATATCTCTAAAATCACAAGGAAAATAAGCAAGGAGCTACCAAAACTCAAGAATCAAAGACTACTAGATTCTACTAACCACAATATTGGGGTGAGAAAGATTCTTCAAAAGCCTCACTTCCTCCTCCAGCTCCCGTATGTGAGCCTGAATAGTTATGTTAAACAGAAAGTGTGAGAGTGTGTTCGGTGAATTCAATTCAAAATTTCGAACCAAGAAAAGTACAGAAAAATTGCTCTCTAATTTCAACTGCAAGTCATCCACATCAAGAAAACTTCAAAAATTCTCACTTGGGCTTTCTCCCTTGAAGCACTATTAGCCGCAATTGAGACCTGCAACCGACGCAGAGGAATTTAAGAATCAAAATTTCAAAACCGATAACAACAAAAAGAACTTCATAAACAAAATCTACAATAACTGACTTGTTTGACTGCAAGAAGCTCTCCAGAATCGAGATTCATCCCCATATAAACTCGACCAAAAGCACCACATCCGATCAACTCTCCCTTCCGCCACCAAATCGGCGGTGCATCTTCCTTCGCAACCGGAGGCAGAGCCCGTAGTGACTGTTTAGAAAACAGTCCATTTCGAGATTTACGGATGCTAGAGCCGATCTTCTCGACAAGGCCACCGAACCTCCCACCGTCGTCACCGTCGGGAGCTAGAAATACTAAGGATCGACGAACAGATCCGAAGAAATCTTGCATCGTCGTGAAGACTCTCAGATCGCTAGAAGTTGATGGAATTGGAGGAAATAAGTGTCTAGGGTTCTATGAGACCGATTCTAACTACGGCAGAGTGGGAATTTGAATGGAGAGAACAACGGTCGAATTTCTATTTTCAAAATTAAATAATTTGACGAAATTGATATCTTTGAGATGGTGCACTAATATTTGAGGTTTTTGCATATCTGACCCTCTACTTTTTGTATTTTATATTTGCTTCCTCCTCGAAGACGAAGGTTCCTTTGCTGGCTAAATCGCTAATTTTCTCCGTCTACCCGTCATTAATTAATTAATTATATGGATAAAGAAGTTGTAATTAATATAATTAAAAAAAATTATTATTTTCATCATTGATATACTGCGAATAGTATCGTCAAGTTGTGGGACACTCTCTTAGAAGATAAATTAATATAATTGTTATTAAACTAAAATTTATGGATATAAATTAATTTTTTTCTAATTAATATAATTAAATTGTTTGGTTTGTTTGCATACTTAAATTATTAGATTTATGGAAATATTTTGATTTGATATTTTTATTTGTCACCTCATTTTATATTTTAAAATGTCTGTCAATAAATAAATCTAAGCTTAACTTATTTAATTAAAATATATCGTATTGATCATGATTTCAGAGGTTCAAATCCTCTTTTTCTATACGTTATTTGTATGATATAATATTACATTTATTTTTACTTAGGTCAATTAACAATTTAAAATTATATTATAAGAGATGATTTGATCTTGTATTTAAATTCTTGCAATATTATTTTTTAGATATACATTATTATAAATTTTGGTAATTATTAGGATACTTACACATAACACGGCAAAAGATAGCAACTAGAGAAGGTTTTTTTTTTTTCTTTTTTTTTCTTTTACAATTAGGAATTAGAGAAGATAAATATAATATTTTATAAGAAGATAAAAATTGAAATATAATAAAATATAACTTAACGACGTTTTTCTTCAAAATTCACAGGTAATTGAATTGAAATTCCGCAACAAAATTGGATTTCTCACTTTCGTTCATACAGAGTCCCATAAATCCACGATTCCGATTCCCAAGAAGATACGTATTCAACTGCTGCAAATCCATATATATCCCTTCATGTCACTTTCATTCGCTTCCTGAGCCTGCAATTGGATCACCATACTAGCTTCCTTCAATTCCTTCTACCCACTTTCATGGTTTAGCTTCATTCAACCTCCATTCGTCCCTCTTTGCCCTTTTCTACGGTGGGTGGGAATTGGGATGGGGTTTGATCTGGAGTCTCTGTCGGAGGCAACATCCGGAGCCATTGGAGCTCTGGTGAGTACCACCGTTTTATATCCTCTTGATACTTGCAAAACTAAGTATCAAGCTGAGAATCAGTCTCAACATCAGCGGAAGTACAGGTTCGTTGCTCTCAATTTCATTAGCTCTTTTGTTTCTCGCGCTTTAAGCAATTGTTTGACGTTTCCCAAAATGTTAATTTGGTCGGATTGAATCTATTCTGTGTTATTGGTTTACGTGAGGAAGTGTAATTTTTATATTCATGATCTTAACTGCTGCTGTTATGGAATTAGGGCATTTGGTTGGTGAAATTCTTTTTATTTGTCCGGGATAAACTTGTATGGAAATAAAACATCTCTAGCGTACTCTGGGTTTAGGTGGCTCTCTAATTTACATGCTAGACATACCATTGCATCGATTTTTTTGCCCACTAGATAATTCTGTTTTGAGTTCAACAAAATTTGGGGTTGAGCTACACTTGGGTTACTTATTCATTAGATAATTCAAATGGTTCAATCACTAATTTCTCTAGGAAGCTCCACCAATATACAACTAACTTTGGAACATTACGCGGGGATTCTAACCTCTTACATTTTGGTCGGGAGTATATGCTTAAGCTATTTAAGCTATGCTGAGGTTAGCTTGTACTTGGGTCTTGAACTTAGAGTGTAGAAGCGTGCTTGCTATCAAGTTCAGTTGGACATTGATCCCTGTATTAGTCCCATGATGGAATTGCATCATTCACCGTTAGAATGTGAGCGATGAAGAGAGTGGCCATGTATGTTTTTTCGATGGGTGAAAACTGGGAGATTTTCAATAATGTAGATCATTTGCATCTTTGAAGTTTGAATTATGATGTTGTCATTGGCCAAATGTTTTTCAATATTTTTACTTAGGTTGTACTGTGGTTTAAAATTGCCGTGATAAACATGACTCAGTGCCATGGAAAGGTTTGATTGATAGAGAAGTTTATGCAATATCACTCTTTTTTCCTTATGCAGAAACATATCCGATGTGCTATGGGAAGCAGTTTCAACTGGTCACGTGGGTTCGTTATACCAGGGTCTTGGCACAAAGAACTTCCAGTCCTTTATTTCATCGTTCATCTACTTCTATGGATACAGCTTTTTAAAGAGAATCTACTTGAAGAGAAGTGGGAATAAAAAGATTGGAACAAAAGCAAATCTGATTGTTGCTGCAGCAGCTGGGGCTTGTACAGTTGTATTGACACAGGTGTAAATAACTAATCCACCTGTTACTTATGTATATATTTATGTCCTTCATTAGAAAGCCTCTGATTTTAGAAGGTGTTTTGTATTCAATTTTTTCTTCATTAACCTTAACTGGAGGTACCTTTTTGTAGAGGTAATTTGGCAGAGAACCTCCTTCCTCTGCCCTCTAGGTTGTATTCATATATCATAGCTCCATGACATTAAACTTCATATCATATTGTTCTTCTCGCTATTTCCCCTGAAATTGTGTGGCCCATTTTACGCTTTTTAGGAAAATCAGCAAGGGTGAAACTAGTAACTAAATTCAATAGCTTCCTTGAACTCCCCAATCTTTAACTAAACACAGATCTTCCAGTGAATTATTTGTTGTTCTGATCAAGTAATCTTGGTTTCTTTTTCATTTCAGCCTCTGGATACAGCGTCCTCTAGGATGCAGACAAGCGAGTTCGGGAAGTCCAAAGGACTCTGGAAGACACTCACGGAGGGTACCTGGAGTGAAGCATTTGATGGTCTTGGGATATCCCTTCTTTTGACATCAAACCCATCTATTCAGGTCCTTTGGATTTTTTACATATAAATCAGATGTAGAACTCATTTTATGCAATTACTGCTGCACACTTCTAGGATATTTTTGCTTCAATATTCCAAATCAACATTGGTTTCATAAATTACATGCTGGCAGATCGGTTATATGCCATGCTTAGTTATATTTCATTTGATATTTTTCCCTGCATTGATACTAGAAGGAAAATGTTTGTAGATGTTGGAAGAAACTAACATAGCATGTATGTATCACAGTACACAGTGTTTGATCAACTGAAACAAAGGTTGCTCAGGACTCAGCTGACTCGTGAATCGGGTAAAGAGTCATCCCCAGAAGCTCTCTCAGCATTTTCTGCTTTCATGCTTGGTGCCCTCTCGAAATGTATTGCTACAATCTTGACATACCCTGCTATCAGGTAAAAAATCAATTTCAGCTATCTTCTTAATATTGAGACATTTTTCACCCCTTTGCTAGATTTTGTTTTAAATGTTCTCCCCCTTACCAGATTTTCTGGGGAATTATTGTCACATATCTGGATCTTCTCTTCTTTCTATAGTTCTGAATTCCTCTACTTCTCTTTAACATTTGACATGTCGTTAAATAATATATTATTTTATTTCTTGAATCCACTCCATTCTTAAACGCTTCTTTTTATGGCAAACAATGAGTGAATGTAGGATAGACTGTAATACTAAAAATTTTCTCCAATGCTTTTTCCAAAAATGAAGTAGTGAGGTTTGCATACAGGTGTAAGATCGTGATCCAGGCTGCAGAATCAGGTCAAGAAAAAAACGAAGACAAATACGACGATAAAAAAACCGTGTCGGGCGCACTTAATACTATTTGGAAACGAGAAGGCTTGCTAGGTTTTTTCAAAGGATTACAAGCGCAAATACTGAAGACTGTATTGAGCTCTGCATTACTTTTGATGATAAAAGAGAAGGTGGCAAAGACTTCTTGGATCATATTGATTGCACTTAGAAAATATCTCTTTGTTACCAATACAAGAAGATTAAAGGGTGCTTGAGTTTAAGCATAAGGTTTAAACTTTCTAAGCGATATGAGTTCAATAACATTACCAGCAATAATTGTTTATTATTATTCTTGTTGTTATTTTCAGTATTAATGGTAGGAATTAGGTCAGATTCAAATTTAATCTCCTATATTTGTAATCTAATATTCTAATAAGATATCTTGATAGATTGGATTGGTTAAATATGTTATTTATATAATAATTTTTTTTTTTATTATTATTCTAAATTTCACGATTAAGGAAAAACAAGTATCATTAACTTGGAAACGGTTTGATCCAATAAGCTTAGAATTTATAAGAAATTGAGGAAAATAATAACTATTGTCTCGTTGCAATATGATTCTCATATCGGATTGTTCAAAATGAAAAATAATAGGGAACAACGAGCAAACAAGGCATTGCATTCGATCAAATTTGAATTAATTTCTATTTAATTTTTGAGTTAACAAATTGTTATTTTTGGAATTTTGATTTAGTACTTAAATTTTCTAACTCAATTTGAAATTATTTGTAGAGATGAGGGTTAGATCTCGTTTGATATGACTTGTAAAAAAAGTTATTTTTGGAATTTTGATTTAGTACTTAAATTTTCTAACTCAATTTGAAATTATTCGTAGAGATGAGTGTTAGATCTCGTTTGATTTGACTTGTAAAAAAAGTGTTTCAAAAAGTTCATTTTTAAACTCTTTTAATAAAAATAGTTTAAAATACACTTCAAAAGTTATTTTGAATACTTTAAAATACACTTCAAAAGTTATTTTGAATACTTGCCAAACACTCTAATTCTTTTTCCAAAATGTCTTATTTTAAAATATAAAACTTGAAAATATTTCCAAACACATCTTTAGTCGTCCCAAAGAATTGATAGTGTGACCAAAGAACAATTAGAAACCAATTTCAAGCTTTAGGAATCAACTAAAAGTTAAATTCAAAATTTAGAGATTTAAACATGCCATTTTTGAAAACTGAATACCAATTAGAATCTAAATTCAAATTTCAAGTACTAAGAGTATTGGTTTTGAAAACTCATTAATCGAATAGAAGTTAGGTTTAAAAACACTTTTGGTCTCTACAATTTTATGAAATTAACAATTTTGTCCCTAAATTTTAATTGGTAGATTGATAAACAAATCGAGAATCACATTTATTTATAAACTATAAACACTAAGTCATAATGTGACACTTAATCTGATGAAAACATTCACAATAAGGACTAAATTATTACAAATCATAAAATATAATTGTTACAAGTTAAAATTTTGTTACTTTGAAATTTAAAATCTAGAGACCAAAACGAACTTAGAAACTAAGTTCAAATTACAAAGACCAAAATTATATTTTACCACAAGTAAATATGTTCTGCTAGTGCCAACACAATACACTGTTCCAACACAAGCCATATGCTTGATGAACAATATATATAATTAAATTGCATCTTCAACATGAGTTAAAGAAAGTAGTACATGAGAAAATCCCAAAGCTCTTCCAATCTTTTGTTCACTTTCTCATTTTTGTGTGAAGAGGAAAATTTTCCATGCATAGCTAAATTATAAACACATAGATAAGCAGGAAAATTACTTAGAACATGTAAAATACAAATATCATATTATAGTTTGTATTGTATAGTGTAGAAAAAGGGATTGGGTGATCAGAAGTAGTAAAATCCAACCAAACCAAAGCAAAAAAGTCCTCATAACAGTAAGACAAAGGAAAGAATCAAGAACAGCAACTGAGAGAACAAACCAATCTTAGAAACGAGAGTGGCTGATGATCCTACTGCTGGCGCAAAACTTCCTTCTGCTGTGCTGGTGGTAAGAACAACAACGACCCAGTCGTCTTCAGTACCGATGCCGATTCCAGTGTACTTGGTATCGTTAAGTTTACCTGAGTACTGAGATTTTGTGAAGTTAGTGAGAACAAGATCAGCAACACGGTTTGGAACACAAGCAGGCATTATGGTTCCATCTCTTGTGTTGGAGATATTCAATTTGCATTTGGCTAATAGGTTTGGAAAATCAGAAAACTGAGGTTCTGTTCCAGATATTGTGTTGGAACCTGTGGTGTTTGTACAAGGTTCATTCTTGAGTTTGTCAGCAATTTCTTCAGCAAGGCAGTCTGCATTGTCATTCTCGACCAGCGCTGTCAAGTTCAAGGAGGCACGATAACTGTTGATGCCTCTATGAAGATCATCATCTGTGTCTATAAAGGGAGATTGGAAATCAAACATAATGGATTTAAAGGAGCTGCCCTCTCTTCTATTTTCTGAACACTCCCAGAGAGAGTCAGCTCCCAGAAATCTATCTAAGAAAGCAACCAAAAAATGAACAATGCTTGTAAGGTCTCTGCAGAGGAATAACCTCGGAACAAACCAAGCTCTTTACAGTTCTAGGAAAGGAGAAACACAAACAGACTGAGCTTGAAAATTTGTAAAATATACAAGATGAACATTCACTGCCATATCAAATGCTACCAGTTTCCTTCAAGGGTGTGCTCATTGTAAGGCCCCGTTTGAAACCATTTGAGTTTTATTTTTTGCTTTATTTTGAAATATTTGTTTGTCTCTCACAATTTCTTTACAACGGTTTCATCTTTTCTAATATTTGAATTCATAGTCAAAGTTTAAAAACAAAAAATAAATTTTTTAAAATTACTTTTTTTTAGTTTTCAAAACTTGACTTGAGTTTGAAAACACCCTTAAAACATAGACAACAAAACAAAGAAACCCATAGATTGAAGTAGTATGCATACACTTAAATTTTAAAAGCAAAAAACCAGGAACTAAGTGGTTATCAAAACGAGGCCTTAAACTCTTAGGTTGCATAATGCTGGGAGCCATACCCTATTTACATAAAAGAGATAAAAAAGGACAAAAAATTGTAGAAGAATTTGCTATGTCATGGATGGATTAAGGTGCTAACAATCACAAGGTTATGCTAAACTGGAAAAATAAAAAACTAACACAGATCAATCGCTTAGCAGCCATGGTGTCCTAATTATTGATTTCATAAACAAGATTAACAATTCCAAAACGGCCATCTAAACCCATAGTGATCTCCATGCAGAGCAAAAAACCACTAGAACAAACAAACAAGGAGGGTGTGAAGACATCTCATTAGTATTTCGCTTGTTCAACTGTGCTATTAATTGTGATTAGGTAATTCAATCGATCAGTTCTTCTATTGAAGGCTTATATGCCAACAATGTATAAACATACTGAGAAGAACAAGAGAAATTAACGAGAATTACTCAGTTAACACCATCGTTAAGGAGAGACCACTAGAAGCACAAATGTAAGAGGTTACTTATCTCGTGTGAATCCGCCTAATCCAGAGCAAGAAGAGGTTGAAAATTAAGAACAGAGAAACAAACAAAAAAAGAAAGAAAAAAAACAGCTGCCCATTTCAAAACACAACATGATCGAACAGAATCTCCCAAGAACACAAAACCCCAGCATCTAAACGATCATTGACGAACCCAGATCTCAAATGACAATGCATGGTAAATCGAGATCTACAATCAAGAAAACAAACTAGGGTCCTTGAATGTCGAGTAAAGAATCAATTAGAATGAAAGTAAAAAAGAAAGAAAAGGATTACTACCGTCGCATTTGACAGGGTGATTGGAGACGAAGATGGAAGCAAGAAGCAAAGGGAGAAGAAAACAGAGTTGGGTTTTCGCCATTGTTGGAGAAGAAGAAAAGGGGTCGAAATGGGAGCTGGGAAATGGAAAGAAAGAGGTAGAAAGCAGGGAGTTCGTAGGTATGAGTAAGTTGTTGGAAGATGGGGATAGGCCTTTTTCGTTAGAGTGGAAGTGAAGCTACATCAATGGCTACCGCCAACACGACTGCGTTTGGTGAGCCTTTCGGAGGTCCCACAAAGATATTCATGAAAGGTTGCTCGAGCAGGAAATTTCTACAACTCGGGCGGTATAAAAATTATTTTGGTCTATCTAACAATTTAATCTTTCAAACATTTGTGATGATTTAAAGTGTAACATTTTGTAATAATTTAATCTTTGCACTTTTAAATATGTAACAATTTAGTCCATAACATAAAAGAATTCATCAAAATTAGATGTCGATTTTTATTAATTTAAAATACAGATCGTATAATATATAAAATATTAAGTATCTAATTTGTTTATCGGTTTATATATGCCAGAAAATCTCATTAAATTTTAACATTATTTCTACAATGGAACTAAATCGTTACAAACTTTAAAACACAAGGACTAAATCTATACCTAGTAAAATTTAGGGACTAAGTTGAAAATACAAAGATTAAATCATTATTAAATTAAAGTTCAAAGATTAAATTGTTAAAGTATAGGGACTAAAAGTAACTAATAAAAAATTGTCCAGACTACTTCAATTCATTATTTGCCATAAAAGTAGCAATTAAGAATTATGTGGGATCCAAAAAATAAATAAATTATTTAGTGACATATTAAATTATTAATAAGAATAGTAGGTACTATAATAATACTAGATAATTTTTTAATAGTGCAATCTACCGCACCTAAATTTTTGTCAATTTCTTGTGTTTTTTGTTTTACAAATTGGTTAAAATATTACTTTAGTCCTCATACTTTAGTTTTTATTTCATTTTAGTCTACGTACTTTTAAATATTCAATTTTAGTTAGTTAATATAACATTTTGATTTTTGTACTTTAAGACTATTTAACTTTATGTCTAACTTTAGTCTTTGTAGTTTTAATAATAGAAATTGCAATACGAAACACTTCTTGGCTAATAATTAAGGTGTACAACAACATTTTAAAAGAATTTAAGGGTAATTGTTTTAAATGATAAAATTGCTAAAAATATTTTCAAATATAGCAAAATGTCATTATCTATAGGTGATAGGTATTGATAAATTGTTATCATCTATCACTATTAGACCTTGATAGATATCTATCAGTGTCTATTATTGTCTACTACTGATAGATAGTAAAATTTTGATATACTTGTAGATAAGTTGACTTAATTTGCTATTTTCAATAAACCTTCATTTTATTTATTTTAATTCCTATTCTACATTTTCCTTTTTCCTAAGTTCAATAATGTGCTTTTGGGAGATTCTATTCTCTGGATCTCTTGGTTGAAAAAAACGAAGATTTCACATAGTACTTTTGATTGAAAAATCAATCTGATTTATTTCGCACCTTTCGCTCAATGAAAAAATGGGTCAGATTCTATAGGATCAAACCTATGGGACTTGGAATAATCGAAGGGAATAAAAAAAAAAAAAAAAAAGAGAGGAAAAAATAAGTAAATAAAAATGACGTATATTTTTTTAAATGATCTCTTCTATTGTTTTTGTTCATTTTATTTCTTATTCTTGATTAATATTAGAATTTTTTTTCTCAATTTTGTCATTTTGTCTTTCATTTTTATTATATGTCCAATTTTGTATAATATTCTCCTTATCAAGTTCCTTCCTCCCTCTCTCTTGTTATTTTGTTGGTGTTTATCTTTATGTTTTTTTACATAGTTTTATTTTATTCTATTTCTAAATTATCAAATGTTTTATTTTAATTATTATTATTTTTAAATACGTAAGGATAAGGAGATTTAAATTGGAGACTTTGTGGTCACTAACATATCCTATATAAGTTATATTCGTTTTGGGTTAATTATTCAATTTTTTAAATGTTAAATTATAATGTCTTAAGTTTTATTTTTTCTTTGGGCCACAAAATTGCTATATTTGTACTTATAATCTTACATGTCTAATCATTTAGATGCCTAGATATATGAATTTCCAATAACCCCCGTGGTTTTGAGCCAAGACAAAACGAATGGGGGCATGGGCTACCTCATCATCTCGACCAGAAGGCAACCATTTAAAAATAATAATAATAATAATAATAATAATAATAATAATAAATTGCTATCAATTGTTTTAGAGTAGGAATTCAAACTTTTAACCCTTAGTTTGAAACATATATCTTAACCGATTGATTTTTATTAAGGTAAGCTATAAAATCATATTATATATTGTACATATTCTCTATACCTCGTTCATAGCATAAGTGTGATTTTCTTAGTCACATTAAGGGCTTATTTGGATTAACTTGAAACAAGAAATATTTTTCAAAAAGTCATTTTCGTTTAAATATTTTAGGTCGAAAGATATATCTTGACCACTTCTAATCTTTCCTTCAAAAAGTCATTCTCTATTCTTATTAGATTGGTTTTCAGTTATATCGACTAGTTTTTATCAAAATTAGAGCATTATTATCATATTTGTTTCAATTGCTAGATTATTTGGTTGAAAACTTAAACAACATTGAGTGTTCATTAGGGTTTTCTTTCATAACAATATGTGAAGGAAAATTTGGATGGTTCGCCACATTAAGAAATCTTTGAGTCTTCAAACAAAGTTCCACATGAGTTTCATAGACAAACTGTCCCTTTCATATCACATGTGTGAGCCCATTGCTTGTGTAAAATTGTAATCCTTCGACAATAGTCTACAATTTCAATACTCGTCCAGACTTTTTCTCTCGTAAAGTAGTAGCTTTTTACTTTTCTGTCCCCTTTAATCCATCAAGCACGTAGTAGATATCGAACCCATTTGGTAATTTGTTCATATTGTTGCCAATGATTTGGGTTGTTAAAAAATCACAGGGTGTTCCTTGAACAACCCTAACTTTCCCATGTTTTGACATAAGGTTGGAAGCTAAAGATTGTCTTTAATTTCCATGAACCATTGCAATTTTTTTTTCTTTTTCTTTTATTAGATTGACATTAAATGTCTTAATTTTTTTATGTACAAATTGAGATTGGGAATTTAAACCACGGACTCCTTGATCCTCAGTGTACACTAATGCAAATTGAGTTAAATTCTTGTTGGTGCATTAAATATCTTAATTAAGAGGTTAATAATTTAACTAAGATGTTAGGGTTATGAATGACTATGTGATGCCCTAAGTATTTCTCATATTTTAAACAAATAATAAACTTGAACCAATTTATTTATTTATTATTATTTTTTCTTTCTTGTCGTTATTTAACCCAAAAGAAATGCATTTGAAAGAAATTGTCACCCTTTTGATTATTAATTTTTTATTGAACTATCTTGTATTTTTTTTTCTTGTTTCTTATTTTCTTTTTTGAGTTTTCTAGAAATTAGTCCTTCAATGCTTCAATAATACTCTATCTTCTATTAATTTCTCTCCACCTGAAATTCGTTTTTTTTTTTTTTAATTTTTTTATAAGGAAAATCGTTTTTAAATCTTAGGCTTAGGACAGTGGGACACACATTCTATTTCTATCTAAAAAGTTTGTCTTTTACGTGGTTTTATTTATTTATTTATTATTGTTCAACTTACTTTTTAAAATTAAAATCTGTATATGTAATATAAAGAAAAATTATTATAAAACTGAAAAAAAATTAAATTAAAAGTTGTGTAAAACGGCTCCACCAAAAAGTTTTAAAAAAGGGTTGCTATTCTTTACTTCAGATCTTTTTAAACCATAAAAAAATAAATTATAAAAAAAATATTTTCAAATATAGTAAAATTGAGTCGAACTATTTATAAATATAAAAAATTATAGTAATAGATCGTAAATAGACTTCTATCGCTCTTTCTATTTCAATCTTAAAAAATTATAGCGATTTTCTATCACTCTTTCTATTGCAATCTTTCTATTGCGGTATATCGCTAAATTTTTTTTATATTTATAAATAATTTGATATTTTGCATTTACAATAATTTTCCTTATAAAAAATAATTATTTTTAAGAATATAAAAATTAAAGACATCAAGAAATCTAAATATATATTTGATTGATCTTCTAATGGAAACAGTTATAAAACAAAATTGAATTTTGTTACGAAGTAACTGACCAAATTGACTAGATTGATGTTTTGCAGATCAATTTTCAAACTTAAAGTTTTCGAGAGTTAGACCATTTTGAAATGTTGGGAGTTAAAATAAAAATTTTGAAATAACAATAACATCATTAAAACCTAAATTAAAATTTGTCAATTATGTCTATGTATACCATTTTTTTTTAATAACTCATCGTTATATCATTATTTTGTCTTCATTTTAAAGAAACTGTTCTTTTGAACAATACTTAAAATATATTCATATAGTGTCTTTTATAGTATAAAAATTATAATAAAACTTAAATTTAAGATTTACTAAAGTAGGAGTGATAAAATGATGCGATATTGTAGCTTCTGACACATCCGTATACTAGTAATTTAGCTATGTTCGTTTTGGGTTAATTATTTCATTTTAAAAATGTTAAATTATAATGTCTTAATTTTTATTTTTTCTTTGGGGGCACAAAATTGCTATTTTTGTCCCCATAATCTTACATGTCTAATCATTTGAATGCCTAGATTTATGAATTAGCCAAGAAAAAAAAAAGGCATGGCCTACCTCATCATCTCAATCAAAATGGAACCATTTTTTATTTTATTTTTTATCAATTGGTTTGGGGGGTTTTACGTAAATTAAGGCTGAAATTTAATTTAATTTTTTTATTAAAATATATATCTTAACCAATTGAGTTATATTGACATGAGCTATAAAATCAATCCATATTATAAACATAATTTCTAAATCTCATTTATGGCATGAATGTGATTTTCTTAGTTATTTTATGGGCTCGTATGTTTCACTAGTTTTGCCGTGAAATTTCAAATAAACATCTAATAGATTTGTTTCACATAATTTCACTTTCCAAAATTCAAGATATTATTATTTAAGTAATTTTAAAACCCATTAGACACAGAAGTTCTAATACCCTCAATAAATGTGAGATTTTCATATCAACAAACAATAAAAATATAGTCTAATTAACTAATTAATATCAATTAATCATTACTATTAATTTTAATTAATTATTAAAAATAAATATATTATTTACCTTTAATAGATCAATATTTTATGTTATATTGACTATTTAATATAAAATTTTATTACTAACTACATTCTAATTAATATATATTTATTTGATTATTTTTAGTAATTAAATAAAATAATTAAATTATGTTTAATTAATATTTAATATAAAAATAATCATTTACTTTTAGTGATTAAATAATTAATTAATATTATAATATATTAAATAATGCTAAATTTAATTTATGACTACATACATTCTTCTTTTTACCTCTAATTAAGTAGTTATTTAATTTTAGTTTTTACATACAAAATTGGTAAATAAAACACAAATATTTAACTTCGCTAATTATCCAAAACATTCAAACACAAACATTAATTATATCATAGACTTAAATTGCAGATATTTAATATTCATATCCATAAAACAATATTTGTGATCTAAATGAACCATAAAAGTCATCTTAAGAATATAAAACATACAAGTACCGATTGGAATTATTTATTTTAAAAGCTAGTGTAAATCTATATATCTCGATTGGCTAAGACATATATTTCTTTTACTAGAAACACTCACCGATGAGAATAAGGATGACATACCATCTTTGTACCCCATCGCAATTCTCTTTTTTTTTTTTTTTCTCGTGAAATTCTCCGTTAAATTTTGTGAGAATTTCTATGAAGAATTCGTGCGTGGGATTTCTTGCATGAAGTTATTAGTTGTTTCACTTTGTGTCTATATTAATTTTTTAAAAACTCAATTAAATTTAATTAATTCTTTTGAAAAAAAATTAGTTCTTCATTGAAAAAAATATTTGTTATAACAACATTCTACACAGATCTCTACAATGATATAATATCATATTCTTTGTTGGACATAAGCCTTCATGATTTCATTTTTAGTTTCACCTAAAGAACCTCATAGCATTAAACACCAAAGTCTCATACTAGTTAGATAGGAAGAAGATCATGGGACAAAAATTTCACATTAGCTTGGAAGCTTTGGTGAGAGGGGAATTAATGCTAATGGTCTCGGATATAGTAGCATCATTGAGTCTAACTAAGCTCTATTATTTTCTAATGAAATTGAAATAGATTACAAGTATCAAATACTAATAAAAGGAGTGTATGCGTGAAAGTGTGAAAGGTTTTGCATATTCATTTCCGTTACTAACTTGAGCTCTCTCCTGTCAATCGATGCAACTTCAAAATCTATAAATAGAGAGAGCAGATATATCGTTATTAGTACAATTACAATATTAAATATAGTGTAGTTGTAAGATACATTTTGAATGATTGTAAGAATACCATATTATTATATATGAAAATAAGTGAAAGTTTGGTTATCGTAACAAATTTAGTACGTATGAAAAGAAAAGCCGTATTGAGATTCGTTGAAAAATAGAAATGGGTGGATGAAAATCAATTTGGATAGAGTGGACTCAAATCCTTATGTTCACATGCATATCACTCAGCATACAACCAAATACAAAACCTCCATTGCTATCTATACATTTGTTGAAAACTGAAAATTGGTGGATGAAATTCAATTTGGATAAAGTGGACCAAAATCGTTATGTACACATATGCACATCACTCAACATACAACCAAATACAAAATCTCCACTAGCATCTACATATCCGATTCTCCCTGTCCACATCAAACACTTCCATTCTCAATCTTCTTCTTCTTCGATCAAGCATTGAACCAGAGTATGGTAGCTTGTGCCGCCGCGCACTTGCACGCTGCAATGGCATTGCAAAAAGTCAGCAACTCCAACTTGCAGGTGAGGTTCTGTAATGGAGAATTCATGGGGAAGAGGCTTACATTGCAACACAGGAAACAAGATGTTAAATACATTCCAAATCTCAAATGGAAATTTTGTGTATCATCTCTTATTGCGAATACACCGGCCGAATCCAAGGTATTTTGTTCAATGTATTTTGGAGAAACAAAATGTTAGTATTTAAGGTTTTAATGGTGTGGTTCTCAATGTAGTTGAGGGGATTGAACATGGAAAAACGTGAGTCGAGGACGGTGGTGGCGGTTATACTTGGAGGTGGAGCAGGAACTCGTTTGTTCCCGCTAACCAAACAGAGAGCAAAACCGGCGGTGATTATTGGCTCTTTTTGAATCCCTGTTTCTTATGGGAACACTGGGTAATGTGGTGTTTTATGTTCAATTTTCCATTAATTCCAGGTTCCCATTGGCGGAGCTTACAGGTTGATTGATGTGCCGATGAGCAATTGCATAAACAGTGGAATCAACAAAGTGTACATTCTCACACAGTTCAACTCTGCATCACTCAATAGGCATCTCTCTCGAGCCTACAACTTCGGGAGTGGAGTCACCTTGGGAGACGGTTATGTTGAGGTCATTTCTTTAAGTGTTGGTTTGCATTTTCTGGTGAATAAAAAGGAGAGGTGAATGGATTCCGATGAGATTCTGGTTACTACCGTCGTTGCAGGTTCTAGCAGCGACTCAAACTCCGGGAGAGGCCGGGAAGCGCTGGTTCCAGGGGACTGCCGATGCCGTACGACAATTCCATTGGCTTTTTGAGGTATTTACAAATTACAATCATCAGTTTCTTCCTTCCTTCCTTAAATCACTCAAATTAAGAATTCATAAACAAAGATCACATGCATTTTCGACCATTTTCATTTGTATGAATTAGACTTTTTATTATTATTATTATTATTTTTTTTTTTTGTGTCAAAATCATAGCATTATCATTATCTTTCTTTCAATTGAAAAGTTATTCGGTTGAAAACTTAAACAACATAGAATGTTGGTAAGGGTTTTCTTTCGTCACAATATGTGAATGAAAATTGGGATGGTTCACCGCATCCGGAAATCCTTGAGTCTCCAAACAAAGTCCCGCATGAGCTTTATAGACAAACCCTCCTTTCCCTGTCACATTTGTGAGCCCATTGCCGGTGTAAAACTGTAATCCTTCGGCGGTAGTCCACAATTCCAGTACTCGTCCAGACTTCCTCTCTCGTAAGGTAGCAGCTTTTTTCTTTTCTATCCCTTTTAATCCATCAAGCACATAATAGATGTCAAACCCATTTGGTAATTTGTTCATATTGTTGCCAATGATTTGGGGTGTCAGAAAATCGTAGGGCGTTCCTTGAACATCTTTGATTTCGCCTGTAGGAATCATCTGATTATCAACTGGAGTGATTCGGGATCCGAAGATTTGGATTTCATGAGAAAGAATATCCTCATTGTTGTGCCCACCAAGGTTCCAATATGCATGTTGTGCTAGGTTCACAGGAGTTGGTTGATTTAGAGCAATAACTATCATTTCTACAGCTAAATGTGTTTTTGAGAGGAGATAGTAGCTCACTGTGGCAATTAGGTCTCCTGGAAATCCTTCTTCTCCATCGAAACTCCTATAAGTAAAATGAATCTGAGGATTAGGATCTTCAGGATTGTATCCGTTTACTTCCCAACTGACATGACTAAACCCTTTGGAGCCACCGTGAATAGTGTTGTTCCCATCGTTTGCTTCCAATATGTATTCAGTTCCATTTAGGGTAAATCGAGCATTGCTTATTCTGTTGGCAACTCGTCCAACAATGGCACCGAAGTTACCTTTTCGCTGAACATAATCCAGTGTTGAATCAAACCCAAGAACAATATCAGCTAGATTTCCATATTTGTCTGGCACAACGACAGAGACAATAGAGGCACCGTAGTTAGTAAATTTCACAGAAAAGTTCTCTTTCTTGAGTTCGTATACCTCAATCTTTTGATTACAAATATCACCATTAACATACCCTATAGAAACAAAAAGGATCACTTGAAACAGTGTAGAGAACTTTCCCATGATTTGATATGGAGGATGGAAGCTGAAGATTGTCTTTTTTTATGAGCAATTGCAGTTTTATTTTTCCTTTTTTAGGTTGCCATTAAATGTCTTAATTAACTAGTTAACAATTTAATTGGGAAGCTACACGACACCCAAGTTTTTCTCGTATTTTTAACAAAATAATAAAATTGAACCACTTTTTTTTTTTTTTTTTTAATTGTCCTTATTTAAACCCAAAGAAACGGTTTTGAAAGAACTTGTATCTCTTTTGGTTATTAATTTTTTTTTATTTAACAATCTTTTATTATTGTTATTATTATTTTTTGAAACACTTGCCTTATTTTTTTTTTATTTTCTTTGTTGAGAAGTTATATGGTCCCATTAGTTTCTCTAATTTTTATTTTCTAAAAATTAATCCTTGAATTCTTCAATTTTCTCTATCTCCTATTTATTTATTCTCCTTCAAAATCGTCCTTAAATCTTAAAACACTCACTATTTCTCCTCGAATTTTTTTTTTCATATTAATTTTGTAATTAAAAATTATATTGAAAACAAGCTGAATTGTGTTATGAAGTAACTGACCAAATAGATTAGGTTGATGTTTCGGTGGTTAATTATTTTGAACTTGAAGTCTTTGAGAGTAGGGCAATTTTGAAACAATTTAATGTTGGGGAGTTAGAATGAAACTTTTGAGATAACAATAAGATCATTTAAACCTATGTTAAGCGTTAATTAAAATTTGTCGATTATGTCCATGTATGCCACTTTTTTTATAACTCGTCGTATATCATAATTTCGTCTTCATTTTAATGGAACAAAAGTTGAAGAAATTGTTCTTTTGAGCAAAATTTAAAATGTTGATGTGTCTCCGTCATTTTTAGGATTGTCGATAAAAATATTGATAAAATGTTGATATAGATAGATATTTCTTGGAAAAAAATTATAAAGACAAAATTTTAAAATTAGATATATTTAAATTAATAATTAGATATTTTACTCTTTCCTAAAACAAGTTAAAATATTTATTATTTATATTAGGTCAAATTGCTAAACCGCCCTTCAAGTATTGCTTTAACACTTATGCAACTTTGAGGGTTTAATTTTTGCAATTGAAAGTTTGAGTGTATAATGTAATTACAAAAGGAGTGGTTTTTGCAATTTATCAGTGGTTTTTGCAATTTATCTTTTATATTATATTCACATTATTGACAATTTTGTTACTTTTTATGATTTATGATTTTTTTATGATACAATGAAAATGTTGATTTTTTTTTTTAGGGAATGTCGATAGAAATTTAATATCGTGCTTTTGAGTTTTTTTTTTTTTTTTTACGAGAATTGTATCTTTGACTTCAAGATTACTGTCATAAATTTTTACCGTTATTGCTAGTTTTACCGTTATTGTTTGACCCTAAATGGTAACAATAATAGTGACGGTAATAGTAAATGTGACAAATTCATACTTCTCCTAACACTAATGATAACAGAAATATCAACGACAACGTAAATTCGAAACGAAACAAATTAATCGTCCTCCACTTATTAATAATTTTAAATTTCTTTACTACACATAAGATCCCGACAAACACGATAAACAACAAACCTAATTGATTTGACCCACCCTTCAAATTAGCATTCATTTATTACTTTTTTAGAACACATTACCTCAATTCAAGGATATTGATTATAACATTGGATGCAGCCATGAATGGAGGAAGAAGAGAATACAATATCTGAAAGAGCTACTTCATTTTCCTGCAGGATGCAAGAAGCAAGGAAATTGAAGATGTGTTGATTCTTTCTGGGGATCACCTGTACCGAATGGACTACATGGATTTCGTTCAAGTAAGAAAGATAATGAGTTTGAGTTCATACTAGTCCAATCTCCTAGATTTTTTTCATAACTACCGAATTTTTTCCCGATCATCAGAATCATCGGCAGAGTGGTGCAGACATCACTCTTTCTTGTATTCCAATCGATGACAGGTATGCCGGATCACATTAGTTCTTTACATTCAGGTTGGTACCTTGATCTTCAATTGTAATTTGTAGTAATATTATCAATTATCCTTTACTCAGTTGGATTATTCGCAGTCTTTATGATTATGAGCCTCTGTTTCGTTACATTTCAAGGGAAATAATCTTTATATATGTGTGTGCGCCTTCAATCTTCTTTAACATGAAGTCGAGCGTCAGATTTTGGGCTAATGAAGATCGACAATAGCGGAAGGGTTCTTTCATTCAGTGAAAAACCTAGAGGGAAAGACCTCAAGGCGATGGTAAAAACACAAAAACAGTAGCACAATATGACTTGGATTTTTGTACCCAAGTGAAATCTGACCCAACTTTTGAAAATGTTTTTTGGTTTTGACCTTCTGCTTATCGCTAGGTAAAATTACTGAAATGACCTACGACTCTCTCTCTCAAGCCTTCTACCTACTCGATACTAGCTTCTAGTTTCTAGCTTTTCTTTCTCTCCTCTCTCTCTCTTCTCACTACTCGCTTCTAGTTTCTAGCTTCTCTCTTCTTGTTTTTCTTTCTCTCTTATCGATTACTCTTTTCCTCCAGTTTATTGCCTTTCACCTTGGAAAAACCAATGACGATGGCCTCTTCTTTTTGTGGAGATTAGTTGTAGAGCAACAATAGCAGATAAAGAAACAGAGGGATCGAGAAGGATGAGAAGCGAATGCAAAAAACTGCTGATTTGATTTTTTTAAAGGAAAAAAAGCTTAAAAGAAAACATGCATGTGAGGTTAAAGTGGTAATTTTACATGACACTAACCTAACCTAAGCGGAAGGCTAAAATTAATTGGTTTTCAAACCTTGGGTTAATTTTTCATTTGGGCCGTAGGGGTCCTCCGTTCAATTTTTCTGATTATGACTGGAGCTTTTTACTAGTTTAGAAACGAAAATGGTAAAATTTATTGACATATACATGTTATACATAGGAAGTGGACACAACAGTTTTAGGACTGTCAAAGGATGAGGCACTGAGAAAACCATACATAGCTTCCATGGGAGTTTATGTCTTCAAAAAGGAGATACTTCTAAACATTTTAAGGTATCAACCACTTTCGTTTCATATGAATAGAACTGGCATGCTTTTTGATTAATATCAATTTAAAACATGGGACTCTAAATGCCAGAAATTGTTTGCGTCAGATGGCGCTTCCCAACTGCGAATGACTTCGGATCAGAGATAATACCTGCCTCAGCAAGAGAATTTTTTATGAAGGTAGGCCTTATGGGAGATTTGTCAATGCTTTGGCTCATTATATGTATTAGATAAGCATGAAGTTCCAACTCAAAACCAATTGTCATGAGAAGAGATATCCGTGTATCATCTTATAAAGATTGTGATCAGATCTCTCCTATTTTTTATGTGAGATCTTCAACATACACGTGTCATTGCTTGCTTCCTGAATTTCATTGATTTAGAGTATGCAGCATTAAAACTTCGAAGTTGGTCATCTTGACTTTTGAAGTATATTTTGGTTGTTGAGTACTGGCATTATTGCTCTGCTTAAAGTTTGATCGATACATGTTTTGCAGGCATATCTATTTAATGATTATTGGGAAGACATAGGGACTATTAGATCCTTCTTTGAGGCAAACCTTGCGCTGACTGAGCAGGTATGTACTAAAAGGATCTGTAAGAACCCATTTGATAATGTATCAAGTTCGTTTTTAATCTTTTGTTTTTGAAATTTATAATTGCTTTCTATCAATTTCTTTACCATGGTTGTCATTGCATAGAGAAATATCTGAATTCTTAGTCAGATTTCTATAACAAAAGCAAGTTCTTAAAAACTATTGTTTTTAGTTTTCGAAACTTAGCTTATTTTTTAAAATATTAATAGGAAGTGCGAGAATCAAACAATGAAATTTAGAGTTGAAAGTAATGTTTATAAGCTTGATTTTAAAAAACTGGGCCTAAACTTTTTCCTATAAAGCAATCCAGATAAATCAGGGTTATGCAACAAAACATGCGTGAAGTTGAAGCTTGTTTACTTGTTACCACTTCATCTTTTTTACATTATTCAATGCTGTTGTTGGATATAGGTACTCGACTTGCCTGTTCAAGTATATATAATAGAAAACATAAATATACTTTAATTTCTGAATTGTATTCCATGTTTTGAGGGGAAATATCTCATATATATTATCCTTCGGTAATAACGCCAAATTTATATCTTTCAGCCGCCAAGATTTAGCTTCTATGACGAAACAAAGCCAATCTACACTTCAAGAAGAAACCTACCTCCAACAAAGATTGACAATTGCAAGGTTAGCAGTTGAGAAGTAGAATGAATAAAATCTTGTCTTTTGTTGTATTCCTTACCTTTGAAATTTGTTCTCGGATCACGATTCACGATTCACGAACCAAATGGTGCATAGTAATTTATAATTTTTTTCTATGCTCAATCAAGAAAGTATGGTTGCATCTCTCAAACTGGCAGACTCACTTGTCTTGACTGACTTTATTCTTATATCTTCAAATTTTCGTGCAGATTGTCGATTCAATCATATCTCATGGATGTTTCTTGACTAACAGTTTCATAGAGCATAGTGTCGTTGGTATCCGATCTCGCATAAACTCTAACGTGCACCTCAAGGTCTGTCTAAATCTCCTTCTGTTGGAAGTACAAACACTTCAATTTGGTTAATGTGTTCATGTCATGACATGTGTTGGACACATATTGAACATTCTTGGCATAAGAAATTTGTGTTAGACATAGTTTTACAAAGTCCATATGAGTCTGATTCACGCTTCTTAGAATGGAAGCTTGCTTATCAGTATTGTAAAAACACATTTCTCTAACATTGACTTTGACAAATTTCTTACTGCAAAGTAAAGATAATCCCATCTCATATACCTGTTTATGTAATCATGTCACCATCTTTCACTTGTTGACAATGAAAGTGAATTGATTTGAAGAAAAAAAAGGAACTAAATTTACAGTGTGCGGGGCAGGACACAGTAATGCTTGGAGCTGACTTCTATGAAACTGATGGAGAAGTTGCTGCACTTTTAGCTGAGGGAAGAGTGCCAATTGGAATTGGAGAAAATACAAAAATCAAGTAACAGTCCAAATCTCTCCTTTGAATTTATTTCTGTTGCTGCTTTCTTGTTCTTATTAACCACTTTACAAATTCATGATGAGCAGGGACTGCATCATTGACAAAAATGCCAGAATAGGGAAGAATGTTGTTATTGCTAATTCAGAGGTACGTGCTCTTAACCAATGTACCTGAAACATTTTGTTTTATCAGTAGAAATGAGCTTCTGTAGGTTGGTTCTTGTACTTCAAAATTTCCTATTTTAAGTTAGATCAGTAATTGAACACGGTATCAAAATAAGAGAATAGATGTTCGAACTTGTATAATATAGGTTCGTCCACAATTAATATTAACATTCACTTATTTGACTTTCTACAAATTTTCAACCCACTAGTGGAGGAGAGTGGGGCAACTTGAACATAGCTCAACGGGCATGCATTCCTTCTCTTAATGTTGGAGATTCAAATCTCCATTCGTTGAATGGAAAAAAGAAGGTGGAAGAGTGTTAAAGTATCAATAAAAATAAATTAAATTTACTGTGCATTAGCTCAATATAAAATAAATTTACTATAAGGATTCAGTGGTAAATTAATATGGTCTTTTTTATATAACTAAGAATCGAAGCTTCGCTCCCCTATACCTGGGGGCACTTGCACCAACCCAAGATTCCTAGACCTAGAGACATTAAGGATTTTTTCGTATTAAGCTCACCCTAATGTTTGAACTTGAGACCTCTAAGTCGATATGACCAAGAGACTCTAAATCCTTGCTAACATGGCCATCCATTGGGGGTATTAATTTAACATGGTATCAAAGCATGTGTTCAAACTCCTATGATGTCATTTCCTTATCAAAATATTTGATATAAATTAATTGTACAAAGTACGATTCCATATGATGTCATGTGGAGATTTCTATGTCAAATAGACTAACTAAAAACCTACACACCAAAGGGAGAAAACATATAAATGAGGAAGTAAAAATAGGATTTAACATTATTATTAATTATATCTTATGACGATTGAAATGTAGGGCGTTCAAGAGGCAGATAGGTCTTCAGAGGGCTTTTACATCCGCTCTGGTATTACCATTATACTAAGGAACTCAGTTATTAAAGATGGCTTTGTCATATAGAAATTCCTCTTTCCTCTTCTTAGGCTGAAAACTTTTCAGGAATAGCATGTTGGTGGAGGGGGCATTTTTCATATGTGAATGTAACATTAATGTAATCCCTACCATGTCAGTCACACTCACATCTTTATAAACGATATGCACCTCAATATTAAGAATAGGAGGGAAATTTGCCACCAAATAAAATTTTGGTTTACAGTAACATTTTGTTTTTAGTTTTCTTTTGTTCACACGCTACATTAAAGAATTATATGAATTTTAAAAACATTTTTAGAAGGTATAAACAAAAAGAAACTCATGGGAGAAGTAGAAGCAAAAAAATCTCATGAGGAAGGGATCAAATTTTATATTCTAACTTTATATATGCATAATCTTTTCTATTTGTATAACTTTTAAATTAGACGCAACTCTTCCTTTCTTCATTGCTTCACTGGTTTCGATGTATTTAGGAAGACTATTTGATGCGATAGGATTAGGGTTAAATTAGGCTATCTTGGTTGAATCTTTAATTAATTAGGATTAGGAATAATTTTCTTGATTTATTATGATTAGTTTAGTTTTCAATTCTCTCTAAATTGAGAAATTGTCTTCATGCAACAATTTTTTAATTGATAATTAAAACTTTGATTTGACTCTTAAAAAGAGTTCACTGTTTATCTATTCGGCTACATCAACTTCAATATTGGTTGTATATATAACCTTTACATACTCTTTAACCTTTGATAATTTTTTGAGATTCTCGCTATACGTTATTGATTCTTCATTGGTGTTTGAGATTATATCTCCACCCTTACACTTCTATTAACTTTCTTGCATTCTTCGAAAGTGAATCTAATAATCTTTCTATCCCTGAAATCCTCAAAATGGTGAGTAGAGACATTATAATGTCCAAATTTTCCATGTGTTTTTTTTTTTTTTTTTTGAGCTGTTTCTTAAAAGAATGCAATTTGGGTCTATAAGTTTTGTTATGCTAAAATGAAAAAGAAAATGAGAGATTTTCCCACTTGTTATTTCCTATATTAAGTCTATGAAAAAGAGGAATGTATAAAGTCTTGGCCTGCAGCATAATTGGTTCCACCTTTATTCAAACTTTACAACTATTAATTCTGCCATTGACATTGATGTTTCCAGAACACTTCCAAAAATCAACGGTCAGGATCCTCCTCAGACCATTCATCTTTCCTTTTCATCTCTTTTATTTATGTCGAAAACGTGTCCATATTTGGTTCGTCTCTTTTCACTTTTTGAGACTCTCGTTATCTTATAAACTAAATTTATGTAATATTCATTTGAGTTTATGTTCAAAGTTTTGGAATTATAAATTCATATATATAGCTTGTAAGATTAAAAGTAAAAAATAAATAAATAAATAATAACTCGTGAGAGTTTGAAATAAAGGAAAGACGTGTGTCAAATATGAACACGTGTTATTCTATTAGATTTTTAATTTAAAATCCTTATATTTAGGGCTATTTTCAAATATAGAGGAATAAACTAAAATGTTTATAAATATAACAAAATTTTACTATCTATCCTTGTTATGATAGACACCAATAATATTTATCAAGATCTATCACAATCTGTCTACAATTAAACTGTAATATTTTGCTTATATTTATACAGTTTTACCATTTACAATAATTTTTCGTATATTTATTTATTTGTTAAATTTTATAACATTTTAAACTTTGGGTATATTTCAGTTATGTTTTTAGGCTTTGAAAGTTTCATTTTTAACTTTGAGCATTGAAATTGTTATCACCAACTAACTCAAAAACTTAAATCAATGCGTAAAAAGTAAATTTAATATTATATCAACACTCTAAGAAAAATTATTCTAATATACTTTTATTAAAATATCGGATGAAAATTGGCATAACTGAACTAATGTACATAAATTAAAAGGCATAAGTGATATTATTTATAACTATATAAAAGATCAAGACTGCAAAGATTAAGATTGTTTTCTTAAGGAAAATTAAGATTGTTGTTACTATTTATTTCACCATAAAAGAAATCTTTCATATCATTTATATAATCATTTTTGTTACATCAACTATTACGTTAATTTACATAAATGATATTAAAAATGATGTCACAAATATCTTTCAATTTTTAGATATTACCGGCATATCAAATTCTATCTTGTTTTGACAAGAAAAAAAAAAAAAACTCTCATTTTTAGGACAAATTTCAAAAATGTTGGGTAAATGTGATATTTTTCAAAGTCTAACTTAATTAAATTCGCTGTGATTTAACACTTATTAGTATTATTATTATTATTACTATTATTATTATTATGATTGTAATTTAACTTTTGTTGTTTAACTCATTTATTTATTTACAATTTATACAATTGGCTCAACTATAATAATGCATTATTTATTTAGAATCTATAAACAATTCGTTATTGGTCAATTTTCCTCCACTTGTAAATTCATGTGGCTGAAATTTCTTTACCCTATTGTCAAAGAAAGGAGAGGAACAAAGAAACAAAAAAGTTGTACAGAACAATAATAAATGGATGATTGGTCAAAGCGATCAATAATGATTTATTAAAATTAAAAAAAAAAAGAATAATATATTGACAATTGGTATTTAACATAACTGCAAACAATACCATATATTCAACAAATAATATATTGGTATTTAAAGATTTCGACAATTTAATAGAGAATGTTTAAAATGAAAGAAAGAATGAATTATTTTAAATAAATAAAGAGAAAGAAAGAACAAATGGAGGAGATAAAAAAAACATAAGCTAAAAAATATATAAAATATAGTTATAACCAAAGGTTTAAAATGTTTAGGTAGATGGAAATGTCGAAGTATCAATTTTATACAAATTTCTATGAAAATCTCATTTCGATGTCGATGAAATTTGTTGGAAACAGTATAAAAGAACATATTTAAATTAATAAATTAATAAATTAATATTTTATCCTTTGTAAACAAGTTAAAATATCTATTATTTATAGTATATTCATATTAGTGTTGTTTTGTTACTTATTTTGTATTTTTTATGAATGTTTTAACAATGTAATGAAAATGTTGATTAATCAATGTCAAATTTATAGAAGTGTAAAAATATAGATAGAAATATCAATCTATCGAAGAAAATGTAATACCATAGTTATAAACAATTAATATTTTCAGAAAAATGAAATAAAAAGGAGTAATTATGACTAAACCTCTTGTCATCAATCAAAATGTTAGAAATTTGAATTTCCACCTTTCATATGTTGTTGAACAAAAAAATATATATATTTAAACTTTAAGAAATATCTAATGTCGATTTTAAAACTAAAGAAAAATATCCAGTAGATCATTCCTTCTTAGTTTCATGTCAAGAAACTTATTGGACGAAATATCAAAAGTCTAAAAGCTATTTGGACAATTTTAGACTTTAACCTATAAAACACAATTTTAAAAGTTTAAGGTTAAATGACAAGTTTAGTTCTTGAACTTTCACATTTACAGCTAATAGGTCACTAAACTTTAAGAAGTAGATATCAAGTCATTGGAGATTGAATTTCAGGTCTGGTAAGTTCTATAACTTTAAAAATATCAAACAAGTTTTAAAACTTGTAATTTCAGGTATATTACAGTCCCTAATAAATTCAGAGTTTTTTCAAAATCAATGAATTCATTTGATGTATTTATATATATATAACGTTTAATAGGATATTAAACTTTCAATTCTCTATCAAACAGGTGTCTAAATTAAATTTTAGGAAAATTAAAATATCATTTTGGTTTCTATACTTCTGTTGTCCAACTTTAGTTCCCATACTTTCAATAAATTTTAAATTTAATCCTTGTACATTTAATAAATATTAAATTTAGTCCTGTAAAGTTAATATTTATCAAAGTTGGTTATATAATAACAATAATTTTTATACAAGAAAAGACATTATGTGACCATATTTTCACAATTGCTAAAGAGTGCCAATAGAAACTACATTTAAAAAAAAACCACAGTAAACTAATTGCATTAGGTACTAAATTTAAAATTTATAAATATACGAGAATTAAAATTATAGATTAAAAAATACATTAACTAAAATGAAGCAATAAAAAAGATATTTAAACCTTAAAAACATTTCAAATAGGTCAAAAACTACTTTTGGAAGTTTGGTCTAAAAAGATGATTTTAAAAGTTCATAGCTTGCAATTTAAGCAATTTAAGCAAAATTTAAGGAATAACTTAAAGATTAAAAAAAAGAAAATGAAACTAAACCCACTTAGATTAAACTAAATTTATATTTGTTGTTAAATAAAAGTTGGAGGAAAAGGGAGTTTTAAGAGCAGACTGATTCCACTTCCAGTCTTCCACCAAACCGTATGAATCGGTTTGTTTGCTGCAGAGTTCTTCAGATTTTTCCTCTTCTCCTCATAACTCTCATCTTTGACCATTCTCTCTCAGTCTCTCTCTCTCTCTCTCTCTCTCTCTACCCATTTCTAGGTTTCGGTTTTCGCCCAATTCCCTCTTCTAAAATCCTTCCTTCTCCCCTTTGATTTTGTCTGCACTCCATGGCCGATTTCACTTCTTCTTCCTCTCAGAATCCCAATGCTATTTCAGCTTCCGCTGCTTCCGATGATGCTTTTGATGACGCTTGCTGTATTTGCCTCGACCCATTTACCTCCGATGATCCCGCCACTGTAAGTTCATCACTCAAGTTCCTCTTTCTTCACTGTAGATTATAACTTTGTTCCATACTTCTAATGGGGTTTGCGTATTTGAGCTGTTTGTGTGTTCTGAAGGAACATTCAGTTTCTTCTCTTTGGAGATCGTGTTCCCTTACCCTGTTTTTCATCTTCAAAATGGAACAGGGTTTTTTTTTTTCTTTTTTCTTTTGAAGTGTTTGATCATCTGAGAATGAAAGGAGATCTTTTTTTTTTTTTTTTTTTTTTTTTTTTTGGAAAAAATTTTTTTAATTTTTTTTTTTTTTTTTTTTTTTTTTTTTGGAAAAAATTTTTTTAATTTTTTTTTTTTTTTTTTTTTTTTTTTTTGGAAAAAATTTTTTTAATTTTTTTTTTTTTTTTTTTTTTTTTTTTTGGAAAAAATTTTTTTAATTTTTTTTTTTTTTTTTTTTTTTTTTTTTGGAAAAAATTTTTTTAATTTTTTTTTTTTTTTTTTTTTTTTTTTTTGGAAAAAATTTTTTTAATTTTTTTTTTTTTTTTTTTTTTTTTTTTTGGAGAAAATTGTGAAGAAGTTTGCCTATTTAGTTTATGCTTAATCTGTGCTATAGTGTATCTTTTTTCTGCAAATGGGTCTGAATTTTATTAGCTTGATCTTATTTGAGTCATTAACTGTCAAATGTACACTGTGATCCTCAATTCCTCATTGGGTGCTTTTTATATAATCTCCAATTGGAAGTTTACAGGATGATTTTCTTCTACCCTGCATATAACTAATGAAAAGCATCTCTTGCTAGAAAGAAGCGTTACTGACTTGGGCTACCTCTTACTTTTACCCGAGGCAATTAGTTTCTTGACTGACATTTATTCGTGTCTTAAGAAAAGGGGTTTGTACTTTTTACAACCTTACTTGAATAGGACCTTCAATAGGTTGTCCAACTATGTCCTTGAGTTCTAAGGCATTGTGCTTTCTCGTTTATTAGTATGAACTAATGAAGTGTTACTGTATAATGTAGGTGAGTAGATTTCTGTTGGTGGTTTTTCAGCTTGTTTTCTGGGATTCTTTTGTTTTCTGTCAAACTACTTTGTTTGTATAACGAAATGATATGATTTATTGTACATATTTTGAATAAATAACTTTCATCATAATTGGGATGTTTAAATACGATACAGAATTTGTTAGTAGATGAGTGAGACTGAGATTGGCTGTCCAAGTGAATGATCATATTACTAAGTTGAGATCTGATGAAACAATTTCTTCACTCCCTCTTGCGAAGGTGTTTTTGTCTCAAAGATGTTGCTGGTCCATTCTAGGAGTTTTATGTGGCTTTTATGTTTGCATTAACTGTGTCTATTGTTCAAATTTCAGATTACCAGTTGCAAGCATGAATATCATCTCCAATGTATTCTTGATTGGTAGGCTTCTTGAAGATTTTTTTTTTCTGTTATCTGATCTTCTAAAAATAGGTTGATGCAAATCTTACTTTTTGGGTATTGATTTTTTCAGGTCTCAAAGAAGCAACGAATGCCCAATCTGTTGCCAGTTGCTAGTGTTGAAGGACCCTGTTGGGTATGTAACATTTGTCATAGAATCTAGAAAGTTCAATTCCTTTCGCATTTTCCTCCCAATTCCTCATGCCTTGCTCTATCTCTCTCAATATGTCTACTGAATGAAAAAGACGCAAGCTTTCTAATCAAGTGTGTGCTAATTCAACTATTCTACAGCCAGGAGCTTCTAGCAGCCATGGCTAGTGAAAGGCTTTTAAAGTCGAGAAGCTTGTCTTCTGCTGCATCCACTTCTTTGCGTTTCCATGAAAACTTTGATATTGATCACGTGAGTAGTTCTAATAAATCTGACAATCTATTGGACTTATGCATAATTGTTGCTTCTTTGAAGATCAACCATTATTAAGCAGCAAAATTGATTCCTTCAGGACTCCGCTCACTCGGATGACTCTGACTTTGATGACCTGATTATGCAGCATCTTGCTGCCGCAGCTAGCAGAGCACGGTATGTTCAAAGAAGGGAGAGGCAAAGACATTTTGGACTTGGGCCTTCAGAAGTTACCTCTGAACGTCCAGAAGAGATTCCTATGTCACCACGATTTCAAGATGCAACTCTAACTTCACCTAATAGTGATTCACCATCTCCTGGTTCCCCGTTGTCATCTGTTGGCCGCACTGGAATTAGTAAAGTCTCGCCTAGGTACATTACATCCCTGGACTAATGTATCTACTACATACTCTTCTCCTTCTTAACACAAACCATAATTAACTTAAATTTTAAGTTGGTTTCTTATGCTTGGGATGAAAAACTTAACAGTAAAAGAGAGAGTGCCTCGCTAGTATTCTATCAAGAAATTCTCTCTTCCCTTGATTGCAACCTTAAATTCTCAAGATTCCCACAAGCCTCAAAACAAGGGAAGCTTTCCTTTGTTTTAATATCTGACATGCATCAACCTTCTTTGTCACATAGGGTTATACTGTTGCCACCGTCTGGTAGTCAACAAAAAACAAACCAATCTGAGGGGTTCTCTTTCCCAGATTCCATCAAATCCAAATGGTCTGCTACTTCTGCGAAGTAAGTGTAATGGAGTTTGGTTCTGTTAAGTTAGTTTCTTTCTTCATGTCACATCATCAATTCTGATGCATATCAATATTTCCAAATCTGTACCAATACAGGTACAAGGAGTCAATCTTGCGAAGCACTCAAGGTATTAAGGAGAAACTACTTGCTCGTAACAGCTCTGTGAAGGAGCTAAGCATAGGAGTAAAGCGTGAAGTGAGTGCTGGGATTGCTGGCGTTGCTCGAATGATTGATCGCCTAGATATGACTTCAAAAAGGAATGCTACTTCTATTTCCTTCAGCTGCAGTGGGGGTACATCAAACTCCTTGAAAGGAAAGAACGTTGTGCAAGAGAGTGCTGTCACTGATGGTTCAGTTAAAATTGATAGAATATCTACTGGTTCACCTTCACAGGTTTCCCCTACTGTTCCACGCTCCGTTGAAGCTTCTTTAGCTCAGGTACTTCACTTTACGTCATTGGATGATATTCAACACAAACCAGCATCAAGCTATACCTGTTTTCAGGTTAACTTTGTAAAAGACTTTTGCTTAAGCGTGCTTGATATATACTTGAGGCACAGATTAAACTTAGTGAGAGCCTCTCCACAATTTATGTGTTTAATGTCTTTATTGATTATCATTCATCTCTTTGGCAGAGAGGAGACTGAAGTGTGGATGTTAGGATTTGACTCATCTAGTTGAACATCTTATCAACTCAATTCAACTCAATAGATTGCACACTGCAGCAAGCGACGTGTTACGACTTAGCCAACATCCTTGTTGGTTTGCGTCCTGCGTTTTCTTCTTCTTTTTATAAATCTACTAATGAAAAAGGTGCAATTTTCGTAGTAATTCTCTATATATTTTATGTAATGATAATGTTCTGCTTCATGATACTCTATTTCTATGTGGATGAGTTTCTTTGTATCTCTTTGAGATCGGGGCATTATCAATGGAAGCTTTGACTGAATGGAGACAAACTCACTGAGATACAAATGCTTCTTTTGAAGGGAAGAACACAAAAAAGGAAGCTGGTTTCTATTCTGAATACTTTTGAACAACCTAAGATTGTAAATCTCTACCAAACCTACCAAACTAGATTGGTTGGGTTTTTTTTTTTTTTCTTATTATTAATTTTTTTAGATGCTTTTTCACAACTTAATTCCCTTGCCAATTTGCAACTTGTAAAATTATAAATATTCTCATATTTCTACCGATCACATTTTCAGAGATGAAATGTGAATTTGTATTTAAAAAATAAGCAATATAAGTATAATATAAACAATAAACAAGTAAAGTTGTTTTGAGCAATACTTTAGAAAAGTCTTTTTAAAAAGTATAAAATATATTTATTTATTAATTTAAATATATTTTTAGGTTCTTTTCAAATATAGTTAGTGACAGATTGAGACAATAGTTTTACCGTTTAAAGCAATTACTTTCTTTTTATTTTTATGAAATTTTTATTTTTATAAAATTTTCAGAAATATTCATTGACATTTATGTGTAATTGTGTAATTGAGATGTTGACCAGTAATAATAAATCTATGATGTTTGGAGATGCTGTGCAGATTGATGTGGGGTATCATCTTAATTATAAGAGTAAGCGTTTTTGTTATTTTTATAGAAAAAATCACTTTACATTGAATTGTGGATTGATAAGGAATGTGTTCAAAAGGAACAGACACTTAAATAAGTAAACATTATGCTCTAGGGCTTTGGCTTTGGCTTTGGATGATGTGCAATAATAAATTATTTTCTCCTAGTGCTCGTGGTTGCAACCTTTTAACAAATTGATTCCTCCAGTCTTATGTGCTGCAAAAACAGTCTTTAATAAAATAGATTGAATAGTGTAGGATTGAAGAGGACTTTTGAAATTCTCATGTCTAGGGATTTTTCTTTTCTTTTAAAATTTTAGAAAAAAATTATATAGCTTTATGGATTGATAGAGTGAAACATTTTTTTTTCTTTTCATTTTTCGTCCCCAAATTGGTTTTAATCACGTAGCCCCAAAAATATAGAGATACAAACGATAGTAGAGATGTTCATTGAGCATGTGAGAATAGAGGATAATTTCTCTATCTCCGTCTCCTCCTCCATTTAAATCTCTGTCTTTACAAAAGGTTTTGTTTATTTTTGCAGAAAAAAACAAAGAATTCATAGAGATTGCGTTCCTTGCACAGATTTTTTATTCCAAAATTTAATCTTAACCAGATAAAATGAACTCTTTAAATGGTAATTTTTTATATGATTTCTAAGAGTTTAAATTTCAATATTACATCATAATCTTCAATATATACACACACTAAAGAAACAAAGTGAGATGGAAAATGGGGGCGAAATCTTAGAATACAATCCCCAAAAAGTAAAAGAGAAGAGATATATATATATATATAGTAAAGGTTTCCTCTGATATCCATTTTCACACTGATTTACCAACCATAAGAATTGTATGAGGAAATTAAATCAACTTGATTCTGACATTTCACTTGATCACTTTACGTAATAATAGAATTAGATGATCAAATCAAGACCAATCCAGTTCAGATCTAAAACTTACTCCACACCCTCAACTGGAGAAGATCACCTTAACTGGAGAAGATCTAGACCTAAATTTGCATGGATTTGGCCAACGTTTCTCTTGATTCTTATTGTTTATTCCCGTTCATGGTCAGAGTTTAGGGTTTAGGATTCGCATTCCAATCAAAAAGGCTGGTTTGTACTGAAGGATTCTCGTTTCCATATTCACGAGTTTCTGAATCCAAGTTGGAGCATTTTATATATGAAGAACAACAAGTGAAAGCAAAGCATCCAAGCAATTGTCACTTGGGATTTACTTCAGAAAAACAACCAAAGGAAAATATCTGGCATACATAACTACTCATTTACATACATGATTTTATTCGGAACCCAAGAGCTTGTGTTGGTTGGCTATGGAAACTGACTCTAAATTTGATTCAAAATGACCTCTGCTCCAGTAACCTTAAAGTCAGATGGAGCTTCCTCTATGTTAAGAGCCTTAACTTTTCCATCTACAACATATGCTGACCATCTACAAGCAAGAAGAATGTGAATGAGTGTATAAAGAAAATCGAGGTCTTATTTGATAACCACTTGATTTTCGAAAATTGTGTTTATTTCAAATGATTTCAATTTCTCAAGGAAAATTCGAATTCATAATCAGACTTTAAAAACAAAAACAAGTTTTTTAAAAGTCTTTTTAGTTGTCAAAACTTTGTTCAAATTATGAAAATATCCTTAAAAAGTAGATAACAAAACAAAGAGACCAACAAGTGGTAGTATTATTTGTAAACTTAATTCTCAAAAACTAAATGGATATTAAATGGGGTTTGAATCATCACAATCCAAAAGTTTCTTGGCATGTCAAAGACAATATTGATCATACCTTTGAGAACGGGGGCCCAGCAAAGCAGCAGAAAGATCTTTATCCAGTTCCAGGCTCTTGTGAAATCTCCCATCGAAGTCCCCAAAAAATTGTATCTGTATAGGAATAAAGAGGATAATTACAGGACAAATTTACGAAAATCAAAATAGGCCATTATAATTAGCAAAGAAAACAGTTCCTACTTACAGATAACTAAATTACACACCAAGTAAAGAAAATTATGCAGTTTTGTTGTAACTCTAGTCAAGGAAGCTTACAGCATCTTTCGCTTCAAGTTTCTCAGCCCAGCCATTGAGAGTATATGGATCATTAACAGACACACAAATAACAGAATCAATTCCTTTAGCCTTGAAGTCATCAATTTTATTCTTGTAACTAGGAACGTGCTGCTGGGAACAAACTCCTGTATATGCACCCTGGGAATTGGAATAAAATGTGCATCATATAGTTAACTTATTTAACAGTGAAAAACCCAGAGAAAGAGCAGTTATATCCACACCGTGTTCATCAAAGATTGAATATGTGTGTGTGTGTGTGTGATACTTACAAGTTCCAACAAAATGACATAATTACTTGCTTAAACAGAACAAAAACCGTTAACGTTTTACTTCAACAATGCTACATGTTGTTAATTATCGAAAGCTTGTTTTCACTTTTTCCAATTATCCAGATAGAAGGAAGAGGTTTTCTCCTCCTAAGTTCCAATCCTAACCAAGGAAATAAATAAGCTAAGTCCCAGGGGTCACTCCAACCGATAAAATCTAGTATAGAATAAAGATCCCACCAGGATTCAGATCTCCATACCACCAAATGGGTTTGTCAAGGGAGAAAAATAAAGGGGGAGAATATGTACTATCACAATCGCTTAATGTCGATAATTCAAATTATGTTCATGGATTGTCTGGTTTAATTTCATGGTACAAAATTTAACAATTCTTCTGCCTCAGTATCTAAACCACAAAACACCATTATTGTTGAGGATTCACATTGAAAAAATCAAGAAACCTCAAAATGATTATAAGCTACATGCGCTATTCTTCTAATTGCCCATTGGTTTTGAGATGGAAACTTATGTTATCTAATATGGTATCAAATCTCATCAAATCCAAATGGGCATTTCAGGCCAAAAAAAAAAAAAATCGATCCAAGAAACCGAAGTCGAGCATACATACGACGATCTTCATGCGTGAATAGCCGGGAGGAAAGAAAGGGCGGTAGATGATAATGAAAAAGGGCGCCGCGTCTGGACGGGCGGGCGGAATGGATGAGCGAAAGGTGCCATGCCATGGAGTGAGGAATATCCCGAGTCTCATGTAGATGGTGAACCAAAGAGGCACCATCTTGAGAAGACATGTCACGGATCCCACATTGGAAAAATCAAGAGACCTCGTAATGGTATAAGCTATATGGGTTACTTCTCTTGTTGTCAATTGGTTTTGAAATGGAACTCCATATTATCTAATATTGATCCCTAAAATAAATCCTTATTTCACTAATGGATGGATGAAGGCATTGATCATGAAAGTTATTGTCCTCATCAAAGAGCACACCACGTTGAAAAAGGGATGAAGACATATACGCCGGCAACTATTTGGTACAGAATTCATGATTTCCTTAGCATATATATACAATTGTAAAAGACAGAATAGATTGACTTACAGGAAGCCCAAAGATGACGACCTTCTTGCCCTGAAATATCATGACAAATGAATCAATAAGATAAAGACTGACTAGACTAAAATTATCATTCAATGTAAAGCGTAAAACTTAACATTTAAGCTCAAATGTGGCCCTTAACGCCTTCAATTTCATAAGCAACCAATATTCTAAAAAATTAACACAATCAATTGAAGAGCAGACCTTGAAAATGTCTTTAAGCGGAGTCGTGGAGAACTTGGAGGAGACACCTTCGTCCCAACTCCGAGCCTTCTGGAGAGAAACGTCCGGTGCAGCGGAGACGATGTCAGTTCCGACCGCCACCGCAGCAAAAGCTCGCGATGAAGCTCCGATTCGCATAGATTCAACCAGCGAGCTCATTGCGGAGGCGCTGACTCGCTTCAGAATCGCAGACGCCATGGATAAGCCTAGCTGATACAAGATAGATCAACTATGAAATTGAAGAATGCTACTCGGTGGCTGTGAATGGGTTGATGATCGAGAGATTTGGCCGGGAAATTGGAAGGAAATGGCGTAGGGAACTTGGAATTTTCATCTGGGCTGGAAGAACACGTTATTTCGGTAAGAGTATGGGCTTTAATTGATGGATCATTGTGGCCCATATGAGAACTGGGCCACAATGGAAGCTCAAGTATAAAATATATGTGTCAAATTTTTATTTTGGAAAAAATCGCTTTTTAGTCCATAGATCTGCTTTTCATTTGTACTCGAAGTTTTTTAGTTCCAATTTTAGTCTACATATTCTATAATGTTACAACTTTGCCATTTAAATTTGAATTTTATTTCAATTTGGTCTTTAAATTTCAGAATTTACACATTTAACTTCGTTTTATCACTAAATATACACTTTCCGTATTTAATATTAATGTCTATGGATTAAATTAAAAGATTTAAAAGAATTGTAATTAATTAAATGTCGATATTTTCATCACTAATAAATTTAAATTTAAAATTTCACTTCACAATTATTTAAATTAATTAGTACACACTAACGCCAAAGGCTAGAAATGAGTACTTAGTAAAAATTGAGTTTAAAAGTGTTAGAGACCAAATTGAAACAAAACTCAAATCTCAAGGATAAAATTGTAACATTTTAGAAGTCAGAGACCAAATTGAAATCAAACTCAAAACTTAAAAACTAAATTTTAACATTTTGAAACTTAGAAACCAAACAGAAACTAGATCAAATACTAAATGTTTACCATTTTTAGGTTATTTACATTACTTACGGTTTTTGCCCTAAGTTTTACATAGAGTACGCTCTATAAACTCTTTATCCTTTGAGACGCCACTTGATCTATAATATAAAATTTTCTTTCTAATAATAAAATTGTTCTCTCTCTAGCAATAAACGGAATTAATATATTGTCCATGATTCTCTATTATTTACTTTTTCTGTTTATTTAGAGGGAAAAGGGGGAGGGGTTGTGTTTTCAAAACTATCGAATTCAAAAGAGAAAAAGAAGGAAAAAAATGTTGAAACTTCTAAATCTAACTTTTCAAAAAATATTATTGTGATAAGGATACTTTGGTAAGCTCATAAATTATGGACAATTTTTTAAAAAGAAACTTATTAAGGACATTTTTAAAAATATGCCTTAAATTTGAGTCCATTTCACACCATTTTCGTTACTAAGATGTCCACAATACTCCTTTAACATAATCTAGAACAAACTTTGTCATAAATAAAGCATTATAATTTTTAGAGAGATAACTTCAATCTTTTATTCAACTTTCTGCTTTTTGTCGTTACAAATTTTTTTTATTTTACAGGCCACTAATCGTCCTTCTCAAACATACTTACTATTGTTATCATTAGGTACATTACTCTATCAAAATGTTTCACACCAATGAAAGATTTTGTAACAAATATGAGTGATTGCTTTACTTGGATTTGTGACAAGTTGAGCAATCATTGCCTTTTTATTTTTAAAATAATTTTAACCTTGAATTTAGATTTTTATTTTAAAAGTATCTTTAAACTTTGAAATTATATTTAAAATATGTATTTTTTATTAAAAAAATAATGAAATTTGATGTATAAAAATTAGAAAGCATATGTGATATTATTTACAACTATATATGGAAGAAGATCTTTGTTACCATTTAATTTATCTAAAAATATATTGCTAAAATTATTTACCAAAAAATCAATTTTTACACACCAATTGTCTTGTCCATTTACGTGGAGAATATTGTGTATGAATATCTTTGTATGCCTTGTAAGTATTACTTATTAGTTAGCACATCAACTTACATCTTATTTTAATTGATAAACTCTCTAACAATTTTTTTTTTTACATAATTAAAAGAAAAATTATCTTAAATGGTAAAACTACTGAAAATATTTACAACTAATTTAGTAATTCCTGAACTATTTCTTCTGTATTGAGGATCATCGAAATAAGTAAGAATACTATTTCTACGGAAAAATACCATTTATGGGTATTTCAATCGAAATACCAAAAGGGGTGGTAGTTCTTTTTCTCGTTCTTGAAGTGATTCAATGCAAAGGGCGAAGTAAAAAAAAATGTTTTTTTTAAAAAAAATAGAAATCTACAATTGCTTTTTTTTTTTTTATCTCAAACAAAGACCGCTATCCTTTGATTCTACATTTCTATTACTTAAAATCCCAAAGTAATGAATTGGGTTCGTATAGGCATTTTGGATGCTGCTATTGAAATAACTTTTCTGGCTATATATTTAGCTACTCCACTCATTTCATAAAGTATTCTACTTGGTTTAACAACAGCTACCCAATATTCGGGGTATCCTTTCCCTAAACAGTCAGTCTGCAATAGACCACAATAGATTGCGATAGACTACTATTTGTATCTATTGTGACACAAATAATAGTTTATCGCAAAAATTTTGCTATATTTATAAATATTTTGATTCATTTTGCTATATTTAAAAAGAACTTTTGATTTACAACAACGAGATATCATGCTTTGAATTTCTGGAAAAAAAAAATAATGCTAATTATCATAAAACTATGTCCATCTTTGTAAATAGGCCATAACTGAGTCATCATAGTGGACTCATCATGACTTTTAAAAAACATTAATAGATATAAATTCCTTTTATCATCTTTTATTGCTTCATGTAGAAAAAATAGACAATCTAAAATTCTACGTAACTTTATTTCATAAATGACATCACCAACATATCACTACCACACACGATTTTATTAAATAAGTAAAGGTTTATATAGAACTAAAACTTGAAATAATTAGAAAGTATAGATAATTCATGAGCTCAACCCTTTTTGGGCTTACAATAATATGTGGAAGAGGGTTAGTGATTGAGCCTCTTGTTTTCTGATTTGATTTTATAGTCGGTGACATTCTTTTGCTTCTTCTTAGACCGCGGTAACCGCGTTGGAATGAAAACTCCAGTACCTTTGCTTTCCCTTACTAAATTGTTATCGTAATCCACCGTTAATGGTAATTGCTTGGGTTGAAGTTGGTGTACTGTTCTAGTTAAGTCCTGAAACATTAATAATAAATCGAGTTACAAGTTTGGTCCCTATGTTTTTATAGGTCCTTTGAATTGTGTGTTTAGCTTCTTAAGCACAACCAAGATAGACTTGATGGGTACGTACATAGCTTACCATCCAAAACTCATGAAACTCATAGTTTCTAAACCTTAAATTTTATAAACTCGTACCTTGCCCAAACATGATCTTATTAAACCCTCTATCTAAATTTTAAACTTGCCGAACCTAAGCATAAGTTGTACTCATGCCATAATATCTCATTTGTTTCCATCTAATCAAATATGTAATTTAAAATAGGTTTTAATAGGTCCAAAATATTTTAACTTTTATAACTCAACTTTAGCAATGGTAAATATTCAATTTAAGTATTATTTTTTAAAAACATTTCTACTCCTTAAGCTAATTGTGTCTAATATTAGTTTAGCCCTTGTTGCTTTTAACTTTGAGAATGGTTTTGTATCCCCAAACAAATAGTGCTAACTAGACTTATTAAACAAAAAAAACAAACACAAACTTAGAAGTTCGAACCTAATAACAAGTACAAAATTTTAAAAGCCAAGTATTAAACTTATAACCACATCAAGTTTAACAATGATTCTATACGTGAAAAAGGACAAACCGAAAGAACTAAACAAGGGAGGTAAAACAAACCGTATGAACGATCGGAAGCTCATCGTCGTCCATAATGAGAAGTGAAATCCTTTTAGTAAGTTCCGCGAACAACAAATCATCATTTTCTACTCCCATTTCCATCTCAAATTAGGCTAGAACATAGCCAAAGAAGAGCAAAAAGCAACTCAAAAAACTCTACTTTGGTTTGCTTCATTTCCACTAGATTTAAATAGGGAAAAGAAAAAAGTGAACATAAGAGAAAAATATAAATAGCAAGTGGGGGACATCAAAAAGAAGAACCCAGCTAGGCAAATTTGTCTATGAAAAAACACATAAAAGAAAAGACAAAATTGAAACTGAAATTTGATGAGTATTATGTTATGTTATCCAATTGGAGAGAAGGAAGGAAAAAGACATAGATTTAAGTGTAAAGGATCTAATCCAAAGCTCTGTCTTTCGTTCCTTATTGGTTGAGGAAGTGAGGTGATGAGGATGTCCTTAAAATGGGCCTCTGACACACTCACATTGTCCACATATTATTATTATTAAGGAGAATAAAGATGGTTTTTCATTTTTCGAAAATTTGAAAAATTTTAATTTCGCACACCACAAATAGAGTTCTTTCTTGTTTGTCATGACCAAAAAAAAAAAAAAAAAAAAAA
>QLSR01000464.1:1392998-1407145 GCA_031780015.1 Citrullus colocynthis | reverse complement strand
AACAAAAAAAAAAAAAAAAAAAAAATGGTGTAGAGGGTTGAAGGGATAATAGAGGGGTATGGCTTGAAATTGATGTAACATATATCGTGGTTTGTCAAGAACAATACTTAAATATATACAAATAAGTAGAAGACAAAAAGAATAACTGTAATTGATAATTATATATTGTTAGATGTATGACGAATAATTTTTTTAAAAAATGCACTTCAACCTATATCAGACAACCGACTAATAGGAGACAAAAATCTGTATTCAATGGTTATTTACAGGACATAAACATATAATTTTTTCTTAAAGTTAAATAGTATTTGGATACTAATTGGAAGTACCAAATTGTTGTAGAAATGTATGTGAAGTGACTAGATTCTCAATTAGAGGTTTTTGTAGCTGTGAAAGTAGGGGCCTTGTTTCCATGAATTTAGATGTCATTGTGGACTTTCGAGGGGACAGAGGGCCTCCTTCCTAATGTATAAAGCCTTTTTGTTCTTGTTTTTTTTACCTAAATAGATGAATGATAAGATCTATTGGGTTTAATTAGCCAACTCATTCAATACTTTGAACTTGTTCCCTTCATGTTTGGTGAAGAAATATGCCAATTGTGGGCTGGCAATTTCTAGGTTCATTGTACTATATTTCTAATTTTATAAGGGATTATTTGGAGCGTTGAGTTGAATTTTGAAATTTTGAGATTGAAGAGTCTAGTTTAAAGTGCACTGTTGTTTAGTCTAGCATTAGTAGACATTACAAAGAGAGAGAGAAAGAGCGAAGATGAAGGCTTTTAATCAATGTGCAAATTCAATAGTCAATTCTCTTAAAGTTGGTAGAGTTTAGTTATTTAATACTGACTTATAAAGTTGATAGGTCAAATACACCTTAAATGCACAATCTTGTTATTGACGGTCATTTCTCAAGTCTTTCTCCATGCAGAAAAATTCAACACACTGAGAAAAATGGTTTAAATGATGGTTTTAGATAACCCCAATTACAAAGTAGAACTTTGAGTTATAAGCTAAATTATCAAAAATAAAAGCTCCTCTTCATTCATAAGTCGTGATATTACATTGTCACTTCATAAATGTCTCAAAAATAATACTTCATTAGAATGTTGGATAAAAATCGAGGACTTAAAATGGGTCTGTTAGCATTTGGTCTCTCAATTTTCGTTTCAATCACCAAAACACAATTCCATGTTCGAAATTTTGTTGGTTTTTTATCTTAATCTCAAATTAATTAATTTTAGTTAATTAATTAATTGGTGTTTTGGTGATAACAAACCTACTTTGAGTGTTGTGAAATGTCCATTACGGAGAGCTTAAAATAACGATTCCAACGCAATTTGAATCACTCAAGCTAAAGCTCAAATGAAGAATAGTCACAAGTTGATGATGTGCCGGCTTATTCATAAAAGTAGACCTTATTAAAGAGTGTCATTTGGAGTCTTGGAAGTATGACACTTCGTAGGTTTTTGTTTGTGTTTAAAAGAAACTGAATTTTTTATAGAAAAAATAATATATTATATACTAGTATCTAACGGTCAAAAGTAAAATTTAAAAAATATATACTCTTAAAAAATCAAATGTACAATCTGCACATTACCGTTGGCTGTACTTTTTTATAAAAGCTATTATTATTATTTAATATTACTTTTAAATATCAACCATTGATTTAAATTTCAACCAAATCTAAAGGCCCAGATTGAGGATTTTACCGTATTCTCTCTTTTTAAATTCTTCATCTTCTCTAATATCAACAACTTTACATTTCCACGCTCTGAGACAGTTTCTTAAGTGTGTTCTTAATTTCAAATTTATTCTACGGATTGTTCTTGATCCCAAAAAAGAGTGAGGGTAACGGTTTGATCTTCAATCGTGGAAAGGATCAAGTTTGCTCTTGTGCTCGGAAGAAGAATGTTATGGTGATTCGACTCTAAGCGTTGGAAAGAATTAAAAATTTGAGTGATATACCCAAAAGAAGCTTTGGAAGTGAATGTAGGTTAGGTTGTGCCGGAACACTATAATATCACGATGACAATTTCTCTATCTTTCTCTCCTAATTTATTTTTGTAATTAACTAGTTATTATATTTTATTGCATGAAATTAATGGCTATATTTATTCCTTAAAGTAATTGCTAATTAGTTTATTTAAATTGGTTGAATTGATCTTCACATATCCTTTACTAATCTTGTGCTATATGGTAGTAGTGTTAATTTATTATCTAATTGAAGGTGAATTTATTTGCATGAAAATATTGTTTAAATTACTTGCTAGCAAAAAGTTTATTATTTTGTTTAATTGGGTTCACGTTAAGAAAAAAGTTTTAATTAGTTTAATAAACTTTGTTCACCCTACTCCCCTCTGGGGTTGCCATACCGATCATACCATCGGTATCAAAACTAATTACTTTTGTTTTTTATTAAAGAAAAATTGATAAATTATTTCGGATTAATATCCATTGTTTGAGATTTTCACTCTACAATTGGTATTTCTTTCAAATATTATTTTGATACATGAAGTAATTTATTAATATTTTGAAAAATTATTTTAAAAACTTAATTGTTAAGTTATGGCAACTTTAGAGCATCATAGACCTCCTTTCTTTGATGGTAGTTACAAGTATGGTGTTTGGAAAAATAAAATGAAAACATTTATGTTTGCTATGGATTTTAACATTGTGTTCGCTTGTGAGCATAATTTATCTAAATTGCAATTGAATAATGAGTTGCTCACTTTTAATGGTAAATATATTGTGCATTAGATAGAAAAATATGTGAAAAAATCTTACATTTTGATTATGCATATGATATTTTGGAACTTTCTTGATGACATGTATAGCATAGAAAATTCTCTTTGTACTACTGGTAATATATTTGATGTGAAGAAGAATTATAATTCTCGAAATCAAGGAAAAGAAGTGGAATGCATAATGGCTCATTCATATAAAAATTCCAACGATGAGAATGATGAAAATGAGATAAATCATAATCAAGGAAAAGAAGTGGAAAAAGAAAAATGTGATGGATCCTCATCGTGCATAATGGCTCATTCATATAAAGATTCCAACGATGAGAATGATGAAAATGAGGTAAATCATAAAACTCCTTCTTATAATGAATTATATGATACTTTTGAAAATATACAACATGATTTAGAACAACTTAGCTCTAAGTATGTAAAATTATTAAAAAAAGTATAAGGCATTGTCTCTCCAAAACAAATCTTTGACAAATGAAAATTCTTTCCTAAAGAATAATAAAGCTAATACTGTGTTGTTGTATGATGAGTATTGTAATAAAAAAAATTGCATTGAAGGATAGAATTACTTTCGTTGAAAAAAGAATGATGAACTCAAATCTTTACTATGTGAAATGGAAATTGATTTGAATGATTTGAGTAATGAAAATAAGAAATTTAAATCTGGTTCCTTCGAATAAATGATGACATTGTTAGTTTAAAAGCAAAATTCTTATTTTGGATAATAGTAATACATTTTTAGAAAAAAATAAATTTTCTCTCGTTGATAAAGTTAAATTTCTCGAAGAGATATTAGGAGAAAAATGATCTTTTGCATGTGCTTGAAGAAAAATAAATTGCAAAAGAGTCCATTAAAAAGTTGACTATTTGTGTACAAAAATTGGATAAAATTGTTGAATTGGGTACACCTTGTAACGACAAAAGTGGATTATACTATATGAATAAAAGTGATTCATCTACTACTAAAAGCACTACTTTTGTTAAAGTAGGATGTTTTGTCTAATGTATCTAATTATGTTAAAGTTAAATTTGTGCCAAAGCATTAAAAAGTTAGAAACATCCATAGAAATCAAATTCTAGGGATAAACAATTTCATGGTAGATCAAATTGTACTCGTAATATGAAATTTATGCCTAAGCAGGAAAAGCCAAAACTATGTTTGAAAAATAAACAATTGTGCCTAAACATGTTCGTACAAAATCAAAATTTATACTACTTGTCATTTTTGTGAAGTTAAATATCATATTAGATCAAATTATTTTAAATTGAAAAATACTCCAACAAAGAATTTCTTTGAGAAAAAAGATTGTCTAAAATCAATTAGTTACATGTCAATAGGAGGAGAAATACATGTTATTGTATTCATGATATTAGGAGAAGCTTTCGTGTGTTCATTTATTATTCTCTTAATTACTTATATATTTTGATTGATTCTAAAAGGAGGAGAGAGTTAAAAAAGAAAAATGAAAGGATGTTGTTATTGAATATATCATTTGTGTTTAAGTGACTTGAAATTATGTGGGTTAATTATTCATCAAGTACATATTTTATATCACACATCTCTTTAGATTTCATTTTTTTTTTTTGGACTTGTTTGTCATAACAAAAAAGAAGAGATTGTTGTATTTTTTTCTCTTAATCTCAAATTAATTAATTAATTAATATTTTGATGATAACAAACATGTTTTTATTTATTGACAAATTGACTCCTTTGGAATGTCCATTGCGTAGAGCTCAAAACAACATTCCCAATGCAATTTGAATTACTCAAATCGAAACTCAAATGAAGAACGTATAGCTAATTAAAAAGTGTCATTTGAAGCATTGGAAGTGTGACATTATGTGGATTTTAATTTGTGTTTAAAAGATATATATATAATACACGTTGGCTTTAGCCTTTTTTTTTAAAAAAAAAAACCAAATTATTACTATTATTATTATAAACTACTTTTAAGTATCAACTATGGATTTGGATTTTAACAAGATCTAAAAGCTCAAATTGATTTTAGATTTCACCATTTTCTCTCTCTTTTTAAACTCTTTATCTTCTCCAAAATCAACTTCACATTTTTATAATCCTTGAAGTCACCATTGTTATTTTCTCAAGAATTTTTTATTAATATTGCTATTTATAATTTTTTTTTTATAAAAACATTGCATATTCAAAACTATATAGTTGTTTTGCATATCTTCATCTTTTAAAAGGACAATGATTTAGTTTATAGGCAGTTTCTCGTCTGTTCAAGAGATGAAATATTAAAAAAAAAAAAATTAAATATAAAGAATTAGAAAAAAAAACAAAAAACAAAAATATTCTCGCACCGTTTTGAAAAAACGAGGATATGTGAAATAAAAATAAAATAAAACAAAAAAAGTGTAGTTTTCCATTTGTTTGGTTAAAAAAGAAAGTATAACTTGAATGAGGTGTCGGTTAGAATAAAACCACCATTTTAAGTAATAATAATAAATATGCATTTTCTACCCATTCCACTCTTTTCTATTTTTGCCTTTCTACTTCCGTACTCTTTGTTGTATTGTTGTGACTACTTTTTTTTCTTTTTATATTTCGCACATCCTCGTCTTTTCAAAAGTTTGAGAATATTTTTGTTTTTTAAAATTTTTTTAATACTTCGTTTCTTGAAAAGATGAGGAATTGCCCAAAAAGTAAATTTTCGTCTTTAAAATCTGCAAAACAACCATATTCTTATAAATAATTTCGAATACGCAATATTTTTATAAAAAGTTTTATAAATAACAAAATTAATAAAGAAAAAACATCGTATCGTGACATTTGTTGAGTGCTTAAACTTGTAAAATCCACTCTTTTATAGAGTTTTTCTAATGTGTTTTTAAATTTTTCCAATCCATTGCACTAGTTGCTCTTTGATCCCAAAAAATAGTGAGTGTAATGGTTGATCTTCAACCGTGAAAAGAATCGGGTTATTTTTTTCTTGTGCCTAGAAAAAGAATGTTGTAACAGTTCGACTCTAAGTCGTAGAAAGACTCGAGTTTGGGTGACATATCCAAGAGGAGCTTGAGAAGTAGATGTAGGTCAGGTTGTACTGAACCATTATAAATGCAATATTTATTCCTTAAATTAATTGCTTATATTAGTTTATTTAGATTGATTGAATTGATCTTTACATATCCTTTACCTATCTTATTGTTAGAATAAAATAGGGTGTTATATAATAGTTGTGTTAATTTATTGTCTAATTCAAGGTGAATTTATTTTCATGAAATTATACGAAAATAACCTATTTTGGAAAGAGAACTTAAAACAAAATTAAGAAAAGATCTTCATGCGTGAATCATCTTATATATATATATATATATATATATATATATATATATATATTTTATTTGCTCAAACTCTCTCTCTACTTGCACCCTAAAAATTGTGATTTCTTCTTCTCTCTGATCTCTCTCTAAACCCTCCCATGTCTCTTGACAACCCCCAACTGATCCCCACAACAAAAAATCGACGATAACGATTTAGGCTCACTGCTCGCAGGCTACCGAGCACGCATAGGCAATGAAGAGAGGCATCCTTTGTCGATAGGGATGAGCAAAGCATATCTGGTCTAAAAAGCAAGGGTGAATGAATTTGGCCCCCAATATAACTCCAACAAAGACGACCTGAATAGAACTCCACAAATCTGACCACACAACCATAGATTTTCCAAGACAGATCTGGTGGATAGACCCCTAGTTTATATTTGTTTGGGGTTTATGTACTATGTACTACCTAAAGTATGAGAATGTTGTACATAATATAGATCCGGAGTTTATTTCTACATTTTGTTTTCAATTTCAAAAAAATATGGATTTATTTCAAATAATCCGAAGACATCATCTATTTTAATTTATCCCCTAATTTATCATGTGTTAACATTATTATTATATAATATTTTGTATATATTTACAAAATAACGAAATATGCATGTATATATGTGCCAAACTACATGAAATATATATTACAACATAAATGAGAATGAAATTAAAATATAGGGTATATATTATTGTATAATAACCTTAAGTTTGTATTTGTTCGAAATACATTTGAAATAAACTTTATACATAAACACAAAAAACGAAACGCATATGAAAACTGAGATACAACTAGGGCAAAAAAAAAACCTATGGGGCCCCGACTTGATCGGATCGGGGATAGGGGTCAAATCGAAGATCTTTCCAGGATCCTTGTCCGGGACGACGCAGGGATAGGGATGGGGATGGTATCCCCACCCCGACCCCAAGTTAAATTTTATTTAATATATATATATATATATATAGTTTAAAAATAATAGAAAAGCCCAATTTGGATAAATATATAGTAGACATTTTCCAACCCAAAATAATTTGAAAAGCCCAAACCCAAAGCAAACCGCAAATATCACATTTTTTCACTTTTCCACCACACCACCACCTCCCTCTCTTTTATTTTTTAACCCTAAAAACTGCAGCCACCACCCGCCCATCCAACCCACGTCCTTTGCCCACCCCACTAGCCGACCAACCCACGCCCATTGACCATTGCACGTCGCACGCCACCACCAGCCAGCCAGCCAATGCCCACCAGATCCCAAGCCACCACCAACCACCGCACGACGCACGCCAGATTTACCTGTCGGCTGGATAGAGCAACTAACGCCATCGTCAGAGTTGCTAACGCCCGTGAGTCTTTTTTTTTTTTTTTACCCATTTCGTTAACTTAGTTTCATTTTTGTGAGTTGTGAACATTTTATTATGAATTTCTATTTCATTTGTATTTTATTGAATTATTATTTGATTGAATTAGGATGTTTCTTATTTACCATGACAATGAGGATGCATTTAACATGTAATACAAATTTAATTATTATTTGATGGAATTAGGATGTTTCTAACCAATCACTTTCTTTTACAAGAAAACAATTTTAAGATGCCTATAAATATGTAATACAAATTAATAAAATCCAAATGATGAAATTTGCTATAATATTTGTTTATTTTGTATAATTTGATAGGTTTCAAAAACGATATCTTCATCACCTTCTATAAATAAAGATTCTCCAAATCCAAATATTACTCTAATTCCAAGTTCTACCCTAAATTCAACTCCAATTTCAACTCCTCCATGCTCTTCAAATGACGATAATTTGATTGTTGATGATTGTGTTATTCTAGGTGAGAACTATGAGAGGGAATCTTAGGAGGTTGACATCGATTGTTTGAAACCATTTTAAGAAGCAAAAAATAAATGGAGCAGACAAGGTGGTTTATAATTATTGCAAAGGAAAAGTAAGGGGTGATAGTAAAAATGGAACCAAACATTTGTATGACCATATCAAGAAATGTCCCTACAAAAGGCAAAAGAACATACGACAATCCTTATTGAATCCTAACCGAGAGAACAACACATTGGGTTTATATAACTTCAATCAGGAAGCTACAAAAAGAGCATTAGCTAGGATGATAATCAAACATGAATATCCTCTCTCAACAGTTGAGCATGAAGGTTTTAGAGAATTTTATAGTGTCAAACAACCGTTATTTAGGATGGTGTCGAGAAACACAATAAAGAAGGAGATCTTGCACATTTACGAGACTAGGAAGTTGAAAACCATGACATTGTTCAATGATATCAATGAAAAATTGTCCTTACAACGGATATGTGGACTTTCAACCATCGACCAAAAAGTTATATGGCTATCACAACACATTTTGTTGATGATAGTTGGGTTTTGCAAAACAAAATAATCAGGTATATCTATTTAACATTCTAAAATATTTCATTTCTAATTATTTGTACATGATTGGTTTTAGTTTTTCATATATGTGTTATGTAGGTTTATATACAACCCTAGTCCACACACTTCTGAGATGTTGCACGAAGAAGTAATGGGATGTCTATTAAACTAGAATATTGATCGAAAATTGTCATCCATAATGGTAGATAATTGTAGTACAAATGACTCCATGGTTAATATGTTTGTTGATAGTCTATCTAGAAACTTAATCTTGGATGGGAGTTTATTTCATATGCAGTGTTGTACTCATATTTTGAATTTAATTGTGAAAGATGGGTTGTTAGTGATAGCGAATGGGATTGAAAGAGTTTGTAGTAGTGTGTCTTTTGGGGTACATACACAGAAAAAGAAGAGAAATTTGAGGAAACTACTCGTTAGTTGAATGTTTATGATGGTAGGATGTTGTCTCTTGATTGTTGTATTAGATGGAACTCTACGTATTTTGTGTTAGTCACTACATTGAAGTACAAGACTGTCTTTTATCGATTAAAACAACAAGAGCCAAAGTATAAATGTTTGCCTTTGGAACAAGATTGGATATTAGTAAAAAAGATATGTGAGAAACTGAAATATTTTCGGGATACAAATATCCTACTATTAATCTTTTTTTTGCAAAAATTTATAAATTGAAGTTGGCTATTTCGGAATGGATGAATTTTAGTTTTGAGGAGGTGAGAGACATGGCTTCATAAATGATTACAAAGTTTGATAAGTATTGGAAGAAAACTCATGATGTAATGGTCATAGCTGCAATTTTAGATCCACGTACAAATTGAAATTGATTGAGTTCTACTTTCCTAAAATTTATGGAGATACTTTTTTTTTTTTTGAGGTGGAAAAAATTAAAAAAAAATTCAGATTTGGAGAAAGAATATCAGTTGAAGCATGAAAGTGAAGGTGATGATAACTCTAAAGATTTAGATGGAGCATCAAAGAATATAGACTTTGATGATTTTAATGATTATGACTTGTTTGTATCAAAATCGAATAAGATGAATCATAAGCAATAGTTTGATGCATATATAGATGAACATGTCTTACCTCGATCATCTGATTTTGACATACTGAGTTGGTGGAAATTGAATGGGGTCAAGTATCCCATTTTACAAGAAATTGCTAGAGACATATTAGTCATCCCGTTATCTAGTGTTGCATCAGAGTCTGCTTTTAATACTTGTGGTAGGATTGTAAGCCCACATCGTACTAAACTTCATTTGAAGATGATAGAGGCTTTGATGTGCGCTCAAAATTGGATTGTGACTGAAGTTTTGATAGGTATGTTAGTTTGTTTATGTTATTTAACTTATATTTACTATTTAATATATTAACACTCTTTTGTATTATAAATATGTGACAAAATAATGTACTAACACGGGAAAAGAAATGATTAAACATTTAGCAACTGTTTTAGAGGATGCAGATGACTTTGATGAAGGAGTGGTGACTAAGGTATGCTGAATAATTAACATTATTTTTTACGATACTTTGTTAAGTGATTTTATTGTCTAGTTATTTTTTATGACATTATTTGTCAATTATATTTTAAATATAGAAATAATACTCACGACTAAGGACGAGATGATGTCGAGACAAGGGAAAGATAGATGAACTAGTGAAGAGAGAAGGACGAACAAGTTTATGATTGCGGTTATTGTATTAGACATTTCAATTTATTTTACTTCAAACTTTATTTAATATGAGTTGTAAACTTATTTCATGGATTTGTAAGCTTGTGAATTTTGTTTATTTTTTGTGGAGTAGTGCAATTTTAAATAAGGGTGACCCAAATTTTTTTTTTTTAAAAAATTATTACATATATGAAAAAAAAATGAATCCCCGCAGGATTAACCAGGAAAATGAGGAATGGGTCCCTACGGGGACTTGTTTCCCCCCGATGGTGATTCAAGATTTTACGTCAAAATTAGAAAATTGTAAAAAGAAAAAAGGAAAAATTGTAACTAAATTGAGGAAGAAACCAAATCTCATAATTGAAGAGAATGTAATTATAAAAAAACATTGAATTAAATAAATGCAAATAGAAAATCATAATTACCATTTTATTAAGTTAAAAAAATCAAAATTACGTACAAAAAGTTATAGCTAAAACCTCTTAATGAAAATAATTCAAATACTTATAAAATTTATGATGTAGAAAAGGTTTGTTGGGCAAAAAAAGTCTAATTTAGCCTCACAAAACAATTGTTTGGGAATTGGGACACTAAGGCCCTCTAGGTTTTTACACAGTGATCCAATACCAAAGCCCAACTTATCTGATAAATTTTAATGAATGGAAGCCCTTACTAGGTAATAACATATATTTTTTTTCATTGTAATGTTACAAATTTAGCATTAAATATGTACAAAATGTCCATTAAATCAATCTAAAAAAAAAAAAAGAAAAAAGGGAAAATCTATGCTGTTTATTCTTCCAAGTAAAGCCCCCGGTGTCCAAAATTTTTGGCTACTTCCAAAGCTAATGAAGAATGTTGTATTGGCCTTCTCTGGTTATCAATTCTCTAACCAAATTCAATCACTTTCCTTTTCACTTCTCTGTAAAGCTTTCAATAATCAATCAAAGCTTTCAATAATCAATCTTCTTCTTCAAAACCTCGAAACTGTTCTTGCAAGAAGGCGATCGACCTACTCAATATGTCCAAACTATGAAATAACAGGAATACCTATTTGGCATCAAAATCCTTCAGCTTCAATCAGATTTTTGCGGCCTGAGAAGTTGAGGAGTTCCATTCATGCTTCAAGAGCAGTGCATAAAGAAGTTCATTCCACACGTCAGGAACCCCAGGCAAACACCAGTGACTACAATCCTGTCGATGAGGAGGTGCAGGACCGACATCACGACTGAGGTAGTACAGAGACGAATGCCCGTCCTTTCTCTGTGCAGTCATTCGAGTTACGTTTAATATCTCTAATTTAGTTGAATTTGGTGTGGTTGGGTAACTTGATAGGATGGAATTAGCTATCCGAAAATGTGACCAGGTTTTGGGAGGAACGAGCGAAGAACCGAGTTCTGGCAGAGCTTCCAAATGACAGCTACCACCATTCCTCCAATCTCCACCTCTGCACAATTTGCACATAACATTTATAAAGCCAGACAGAATCCACATAAAGCTCTACGACTTCACACTTGTTTATCAGAGAAAAAGGAGACATAAATCTCATGAACTTACCGAAAATGTACAGGGGCAAACATTCGAAAGAAGACAGTTGTTTTTTTCGAATTTAGTTCTCTGTTGATCCAGTGCATCACAGTCTTGAGTGACTGTTGATATGCATCTTCAATCTTCATTTCCATCTTTACCTCCTTCCCTTCTTGGAAGTAACAGCCTCTGCTCATAACAGCCAGAGAAAAGACTCATCATTCATTGAGAAAAACTTGGAAGTAGTAACAGCAAAAAGCTTGAAAATGCAGTAAAAAACATTACCCTCTTATGGTCTTCTCATAGTTCCACCAATGCCCAGTATTAAAGACCAAAACATCGGCATCTCGCCACTTGGCTGACGACCAATCCATCTGATCTAGTTTAAGAGTAGTCTTGATCTCTTGAGAAGCTCCAGAAGGAGGTCGACTCTGCAGGACAAGAAACGGAGCTCTGTAGTATTCCACTGTGCAGTTGAAATCCTTGAACTTAAACACCAAGAATCCCTTGTGCTTTGTAATTGGACTACCATTCACTTCATAGATGGATTCTTTGTTTGGAACTGCAGATGATAGCATACACAAAAAAGATTCCCATTGGTTTCTTCCAATTGAGTCACCGACAAACACCACCCGTTTGTTTCGCATTTTCTCCAACATTAACGTTGCATTGAATCTGATAGTTCGTAAATCCAATTAAATTTAACAGAGATTCAAAAACCTAACTGCAATTATCGAACTTCCCATCTCACCCTCATATTTTCAAATAGAGTAATTACACCCTTAAAAATAAACCATTACATATCCCTATAATCAGTAACTGATAAGCAGCAACTTGAAAACTACACAAATCACACAAACTAAAAGGATAATGACAAGTCAATCCCCAAACTATAAGATTTCAACATGGTTGTATTAACAATAATCAGTAACAGAGTTATAACAGTAGATTTCAATTGCCACAAATTCATATGATCAAAAATTAAAAGTGCTGTTGCTCAACTTACAAATTCAAGGGTGCAGTTGTAAAGACAGATATCAAAGTGGTTTTGCAAATTTTCTATAACTAAGGGGCATGTTTGGACTTTGGAGTGATTCTTAAATAGTTTAAATTATTTTAATATGAATTTAATGTTCAGTTGTACACTTTTAAACTCAATTTTCATATAAGCAAAAGGAACTTTGAATGATTAAGAACACATTTGCAAGATTTTTTGAAAATGACGTTGAGATTTTACCTATTTCAAAATCATTTGCAAAAATGCCCTTAGTAAGCAAACTAACAAGAACACTAGTTTACCAAATCATCACCAATAATTAACAAGGCAACAATCTTCACAAATTCGTACATAAACAATAGTTTGTCTTTACTACATAGCAAAGTCCCTTTTTCAAATCCATCCAAAGCTTCACGGGTGAAATCAGTCAACAGAACAGAAAGAAAGAAAAGGACAAATATCACAAACGAGTGAAAAGCATAAAACAGGTAGGGAGCCACTGAAGTAGAATCATCACCCAAAAGAAAATTTCAAACTCAAAGCAGCATCCAGGCCTTGTAATAATTATCTACACAATTCAAACAAATAAATTGGACTAACAAGATATTGTCTCAATCAGATAATGAATTGAAGTAAAATTAAGATTTTTCTTCCTCAATTCCTTGAAAGAATGATAAAGCATCGGATTAATCTAACAAAAAGAAAAATTGATGAATCGAGAGTTTTCTGAGTAGAAAAGTTTACCTGGGCAAGTTGCAATGTTTAGGTTGCCATCTCCATTTGGTGTAGAACAAATCAGGGCGGCCATTTTCAGAGCAGCGAAAGCCTTGGTCCACGAATGGACAGTTCTTGGACTCATACAAAGGATAAGAATCATCCCAAACCCAATCCCCATCAAACAAATCACAACTATTTCCTTCTTCAGAAAGAAACTCAACCTTCCGATTCAGACCCAAATTAGCATTTCTCAGCCAAACAAATCTCTCTGATCGAAGAGGAAATATAAACCCTTTTGAAGCAGTTCTATAATCCAAGAAAAAGAAGCTACAAATCAAACAAACAGACACAAAAAAGAACCCCAAAACCCCAAGAGAAGGCTCGAACAGTCTCAAACGCTTCAGTTTATTACAAACTTCACTAAACGGCATGGCTTCAAGATCAATCACAGAAGGGGTCTTAGACATTGAAGAAGCTTAAACCAAGATCAAAACCCCACCCCAAGTTTTCGATTCGAAAGAAACTGAAAGATTCCCACAAGCAAACAGGGAAGGAGAGGAAATAATCATGAAATCCAATTTGTGGGTCTCTCTGCTTTGCTTGGTAGGTCAGTTTAGAGAAGTAATGAATATAGAGAAAGGGGAAAAAAGGGAAAACGGGTGTGAAGGAAGCAAGGAAGCATTCATGGAGGAACAATAAACAACAAAAATCTTCTCCCCCCCCCCCCCCCCCCC
>QLSR01000464.1:1354025-1392916 GCA_031780015.1 Citrullus colocynthis | reverse complement strand
CCCCCCCCCCCCCCCCCCACTTTACCTTTTTTGCTGTTTTCCCCCCTTTAAGAACAGAGAATAATGAAATGAGTGGAAATAGAAGAAGAAGATTAAGTAGAACGACTTCAAAATCAAAAACCCATGTGAGTTTTTGAAGAAGAAGGAAAAAATGAAGAAGAAAGTGGGGAAGAAGAAGTGGGGTGGGGTTAGAAAGTGGTGTGGTTGCTTACTGTTATTTTGTTAATGGGAAGTGAGAGAAAGAGAGGGGATTTGATTGGCATACTCGTGGGTAACGGATAGCCGGAGAAGAAACTAATTCCACCGTCACTAGTCGAGCGTGAAAATTAGTACAAAGTTTAAATTTCTTAAATTGCAACTTTAGTCCCTCAAACTTTTCAAATTTATTCTTTAGTACGTTTTTTAACTCTTAATTTTAGGTTTAGTAGGTTCATCAAGTTTTAAAATATTTAATTAATTCAGAAAGTTTGAGATCGATAATATTGATTAATCGAGATCTTTATCTTTTTTTAAATACTCATATAACGTAATTTACTAATCCCATTATAAATATAAATATCAATAACAAGGTTTGTAATTTTGTTACATAGATATTAGTTAATATCAACATATTCAAGAAATAGAAATTTCAATATCGATATTTTAATTCTTTTTTTACTTTATTTCTAATATCTTTTTCAATCATATTTGAAATTTTTGCACATAATTAATCTTATTGTTATAAAATTGGAGTTTATGTTTAATAGGATTTTTTTTGTTGGGTGTGTAACAACTTTTAATTTTATGTTTGGTACATGTGTAAATGTTAAGAATGTTTAATAGGTCAAAGATTTATTACAGCCTTTTAAAGTTTAATGACTAAAGATGTAAACTTGAAAATTTTATGATTATTTTTTTAAAAAAAAAGAAAAAAAGTAGAGACTAAATTTTTAATAGAATTATTTTCAAATATAAAAAAATAAACCAAAATATTTACAAATATAGCAAAATTTTATTGTCTAATCTAATAGACACAGATAGTAGTATCTATCGTGGTGTGTCATAGATAAACGGTGATATTTTGTCATTTAAAATAATTTTCATTTTTAATATAACTTTTAAAGTTCTTTTGAAAATTAAATTGTAAGACTTAAACGCTGAACAAAGTATTATATATTACAAATTTACGATCCTATAGTAAAGTTATCAATTTGATTATTCAACTCTTTAAATCGGCTAAATTGTTGCACTTGAGTTTTTAAATGTTGAAGATTACACAAACCAATCTTGACTGTCAACATTTTAATATCAATATTAAGAAACTTATAGATATGATGGATAACTTGAGAAAGAATAATTAAATAAAAAAAAAAGTGCACTAACATGTATACAAGATATAATTATTTTACACCTTTAAATAGATTTATAATATTTAAATTACATCCATAATATTTTGTATAAATATTATTTTATGTTTCATCAAAAAGATATATTTTAAATTTTAAATTTTTTTTTTTGACTTTCTTGAATTTTGAGGTTTATGACTACCTCGTGTTAAAAATTTTATATCTTTTTAAATTTATAAATTTATTATACACAAAAAAGAATTTTTTTAAGGATTCTATTATACATAAAAATAAAGGTTATATGTAATAGATCAATTACTTTTTTAAAATTATGAACTTTTTAAAAATTTATTGACGAGATTAAAAGTTGAATCATTTTTTAAAGGTTGGTAAGCTAAATGACACAAACTTCAAATATTAACTATTAATTTATCTTTCATTCCGATCTCCTAATTGTCTAAACAAAAATTTACCTTTGGTTAAAAAAGACATTTTTCTCTCTACTTTTAATTTTGCAACAATTTAGTCACTAACGTAAAAAATTAAAAAAAAATCAAAATTAGATGACAATTTTTATTATTTTATGATGTAGACTATGTATTTTGTAGAAATATTGAGTCTCTAATTAATTAATCGGTTTATTTATGCGAGAAATCTTATTAAAATCTAACACTAATTTTTATAATAAGGAATAAATCATTATAAACTTTAAAGTATAGGGACTAAATTGTTACAAAATTGAAAGTATAATGATTAAATCGTTATAAATTAAAATTTAGGGAGTAAAAGTAAATTTTAAAGTTTTATCTTTTTTCTGATTGTTCGTGGAACGCACGGATTTGTTAGGCGCGTGGGGAGATGTTTTTGCCATAATCCAAAGTTCGGACAACCCGCTTTGGCTGTAAAGCCATTTTACTATAATACCGTTTTTTGCTCTTTTTTTTTTTTTTTGCTAAAATATATTTTTTTTATTTTGTTATGTTTCAAAAAATAAAAACAATAAAATAATGAAAACGAGATGCATCGACGCGTCGGGAAGACGTGAACCACCAACAGCGAGACAACCAAGCCCATATTTCTTTAAATTCCTTAATAAATTAAATATTTTTATTAAAAAAATTCATTTTTAATATAATAATTTTTTTTTTTTTAAAAAGGTTGAATTGACTCTTTGAAGAAATTATGAGGACGAACAATGAACATATCTCACTTTTGTTATACACGAGAAAAAAAAAAAGATAAAGGGGATATATTAGAATATATAAATATATTAAATCACTAGCATATTCTTTAAAATTTTATATTAATATTTGGATTTTATTGGTAAATACTCTCTCCAATTTATTATAATTTTAAAAAGGAAATGAAAGGTATGAGTTACTTTTGAGCATATCAATAACTCTTCTATGAGTCAAATATTCTATTCATAACAATTATGTCATGTTATATGCTCTTTTTTTGTTTTTGAAACCATAATGTTATATTCTATAGATAGAAATTAACTTGAAAGAAATAAGAAGAAGAAGAAGTATTTGATAGCATTTCCTTTTATTCCTTTTTTATACTTGATAAATATGGTCATTTGATAAATTCATTTATTTCTAATATCTATAGAAATATAATCAAAATTTTTATGTACCATTTTTTGGATATATTTTTTTTTAAATTCATCACAAAAGTAAAATTACTTTTCATCTTATATTTTGCCTTTCTTAAAGAATTAATTTTGTCTTAGGTCCTAAAATACGTTTCTTTTTATTGTTTTCGTAAAGATAAATCCTTTTAATTTTAATAGTTCGAAATTTGTTTAATTTTAGTCTCTATAGTTTAAATAAATCACAAATTCAGTCATCACAATTAATTATTATAAAAAAATATATATATATATAAAAGGAGGATGAATATTGAGGAATATTTGTAAAGTAGAAAATAGCCATAACCAGCAAAATATTTAAAAATAACAATAAAGAAATCAGAAACTGTCAGCTTTTATAAAACGTTTTGAAACTTGTTTTTGAAGTCATAAGATAATAATTAATCTTAAAAAGAAGTCATACCTCAATAACTTTTCTTCACTAACTTCTTGTTTACAACTTTACACACGTAGGCTTCCAAGTCTCTCTTCATAAATTCTTTCTAATGTCTTAGTTAAATGCATTATCTCTTACTTTTGGTGCAAATTCGTGTGTTGTTACTACGCCACTTATACATATTTCATTTTGCTATTGGACATTGCTACTTTCATTTCACAAAAAGATACAATGTTCTTTTTAAATATTTCTTAAATTTTACTTTAATAATTTATCAGAAACAAAATTAAAAACTAAAAAACTGCTTCAAAAAGTAGGGAAGGACTGAAGTTGGGATTTACTATAAAAAGTAACAATGCATTTGGCAATTACCTTAACTTAAGGAATGTTTTTTTTTTAATTGTTATTTTAGTGCAACAAATTTTGCAAGATTAATTAATAAAATGAAAGAACTCTCATTTTAAATGTTATAATTTCTATACAGTAATAATTGATTGACGTTGCCAAAGTGAACTTAGTTTAATGATAATTGACATGTATTCTTCTCTTGAGTTGGAGATTGGATCACTCAATCTTCAATCATTGGTTCTCCAAATATATATATTCAACTTTTATAATATTTTTTTCTTTAGTGAAACTATTTATTTATTTTATTTTTATTTCTTTTAGTTTTGTTACGAAATCGATGAATAAAGAATATGAAAAACGTAAAAAGAAGAGAATTGACACACAGATCTACGTGGTTCACTAACAGTGTGTTAGATACATCCACGGAGCAAAAAGAGGACAATTTCATTAGAGAGAAGGTTACAAAACATAGACTAGTAACGTCTTTAGGGTTAGAGAGTTTATATAATTACTCCTATAAACCTAGAGTCGTAAATGCAAATAACCATAAATACTTAAATATGTCGAATACAAATTCTATTTAGGTTTTGGAGGCATTGTCTCCAAACCCCCACCGAGGTGCACCGTACTTAGTCATTCAAAACTCCATAAAACAGTTTCATAGCTCCATAAAACAGTTTCAAAGCATTCCAAGAAGTTTGACATTAACAATTTGATTCTTTTTTTTAAAAAAATAACAGATTAATATACATTTGTAGAATTCAAACACGTAAACATAGTACTTAATTATATTACTTGGTACATAAAATTTAACCTATCTATTTAAAATTTTTATTTTGTTTTTTTTCTGTTTTTGTTTTTTTTTTATGTGTTATAAATTCTAGTGACATGTCTGTACGTTTAGAAAACAATAATTTTAATTGAAAAAGAGAAAAAAAAAAAAAAGTAAACTCAAAATTTTTAAGTGATTGGGGATCAAATTTGTGAAAAGCTTAAAGGATGAGTAGTAAAATACAAAATTAAAATGGAGAGAGGAAAAAGAAAACCCATGTCGTCCAAACCTAAGGCGTTGGAATTAGGATTTCTTTATTTAAAAGGAAAAATATTTTTTGATTAAGGCATCGATATAAACAAAAAATATATATATATATATATATATATATATATATATATATATATATATATATATATATATATATATATATATATTCTCGTTAAGATCCATGATAATCATTATAATTAACTAAATCCCCGACATGTCACGATCTGCTTAGCTGACCTTTCAATCAATCATATTATTAATTAACTTTTATTCCATTTTCTTTCATTTAATCCACCATAACGTCGGTTTTATTTATTTATACATGTGTATAATGTAATGTAACTTGTAAGCATGGATATGTATATGTATATAAATGCATGTATGTACTTTGTTGAGGGATGCCTAAGATAAGACTCAAAGCTCATGGGCCAGTCTAAAATTCAAGGAGTGTTGAGAGGAAACTTGGTGGAACGTGCACCCCAAAAGATATAAAAGTTCGTGCCTCGAAATTTGGGCTGACCAGTTGAATCGATGAATATATACCAATTGGGAAATAATTGACTTGCACTTTATTTTGGTAGCCTACAACCTCAAGCGCTAGAAACAACTTTGATAGAGGAATAGTCAAACATAACAACCGTTAGAGGAAGGACATTATAAATAGTCCCATTTAATGACTTCGAAGGGGAAGAGTAAGAAATCTCTAAAAGAGTTGTGAGCTATAAAGTCGTTGTTGTCCTTTATTGCTTTCTAGTCTTACAACAAACTTTTTTTTTTCTCAAACATGCTTTTGAACGTTTGCGAAAACCTTTTTTCTCTAAATCCGTTTTCTAAAACTGTTTTCTCCAGAAACGAGGGTAAAGGTTGCGAGAGGCACCTGGCCGTGTGCCGCAATTGATCCGAATTCGATCAAGCTGACTTATTCGTGAGCTAAAACAAGTGTCGTACAATTCCTTAGCGAGGCGCAAAGGTATGATTGTGACACTCAGCATCACATTGATGAGGGAATCTTTTGTATGTGTGAGCTCGAAAAATGAAATCATACTGAGAGAAGCAGGCAAAGGTCAAGCCCACGAGTAGCCCATATGAAAATAAATGGTTCCCTACCACATAACAAATATTTTTATGAACAATGTTACAACATGTCACAAAACACTGATGTATAATGCAATGAGTCAAGTAAGAGCGAACACCAAGATTGGTAACCCAATTCAATGCAAACTGCTTATATCTGTGGGTCAGTGTGTCTATTGAAAGATAACTTCACTAATAAAAATGTTAAGCAATTACAACGACGTATTTATTTGTAATAACATTTCAAATACAGTGACACCTGTACAACTTAACTATATAGGTAACACTCAAACTCTCCCTAAGTGTAAGACTCCACTTAATGATCTTAGGTTCTCTCTAAGATTGTGTGTATTAGTGAATGTTCACTTAAACTACTTCTAAGTGTGAGACTCTCTCTCAAGATGTTTCTCTTCTCATGTCAAGTAAGGACATTTTCACTTGACTAGCTTAGGCTCTCCCTAAGCTTGAGAATCTCTTCTCAAGTTGATACAAAACAAATCGATGCAATTCACAGTCAATCACTTAATCAAGAGTAGAACAAACTTCTTCAATGGCAAAAGCACAATATACTCATCAACACAAACCACTCAAGAACAACAACTCAAAATAATATTATCAAAACGGCTACTTCCAACAACAACAGACGAATTCTTAAATATGCACAAGGAAAATCCAAAAGTACAAACCGAGTTTCCAAAACAATTACATTCTAAAAAGGCAAGAAATAAAAATTAAAAAAAAAATCCAACTAAGAGAAATATATTTGGCAAATTCTGCATTTCCAAACAATCAATGGGTCGACACAACAGATGCAGAGATGAGAAATAACCACCAATCTTAAACAAATATTGTCAACATATTATTTATAATATCCTACAACTACAAAAGCCTGAACGAGATCCGAGCGCCAACATATTTATTGGTAAAATGGCATTATACAAAAAAAAAAAAAAATTTAATATGTTTTATAATATTTAACATAAAAATACAATGAAGATGTATCTTTTTATTTATTTATTTATTTTTTTTAAAGTTTACGTTTAGATAGTAAATTGATATTTTATGTAATCAATTATGTTAAGATTTACAGAATATAAAAAGTTAATGTATTGAAGTAAAGTAACTTTTATTGTAAGAAAAGTTAGTATAAAGAAAGGCACAATACATCATTCTTGTTTTTGTAATTTGTATTAAAGAAAGGTATAACTTTAATTTATTGTACGAAAAGTTCTAAATTTGCTGAAATTTAATTGTCTTTTAAATGGGTCCAAACGAAGAAAAAATAAATTAATAAATTAAACTTCGATAATTTGTATGTCTCTTAAGTACTAAGTACTGTTTTTATATTGGGTAATTTCTCTATTATACATTCAACATGTAAATTTTTGTTTTTGCCACAAATAATTTATTTTGTTATTAGCTTAGTGTTTATCAAAAATGACAAAGTAAAAACTCAAAGTTTCTAATGATGCGATCCTAAGCTAACTAAGTTTTTCATTTTTAAGTTCAATAAATTGAAGGCAGAAAATTCACACTTCTCACTTCAATATTTAATTATACACAAATAGGCTCTTTAACACAATTTATAATCTAGGATAAGAAGCAAAAGTTTCTAAAGTTAAATTGCAATTTCAATTTCTAAGAACTTGTTTTCTAATTATTTTGTTTTTTTTTTAAAATTAAGTCTATAAACACTACTTCTACTTTCAAATTTATTCTATTTTTATTTACTTTTTATTAATGGTTTAAAAAACCAAGTCAAAATTTGAAAATTAAAAAAATAACTTTTAAAAATTTGTTTTTTTTTTTTTAAATTATTGTACTTAAGAAAGATGCAAATCAATGTAAGAAATAATAATTTTCAAAAAAAAAAAACAAAAAATGAAGTGATTATCAAACCAGGCCTAAACTTTTGGTTTTGTGTCTATTTGATTTCTGAACTTTCAAAAGGTCTAATAAGCCCTCAAACTTTTAATTGTGTATTTGATTGGTCATTGGTTTTTTTTTTTTTTTTTCATTTTTGTATAAAATAATTGATAATTGATCTATTAGATATAAAATCAAATTTTATGGCTATTGTAATCCTAAAATTTCAAATTTTATATTTTGTAGATATGTGATTTATGTTAAAAAAATTAAATAGGTTAAGAACCTATTAGATAGGAAATTAAAAATTTCAGACCCCGTTTAGTGTCTATTTAGTTTTGAAATTTAAGTTTATAAACACTCCTTCCATCTCTAAGTTTATTTGCATTATAATATAATTTCTATCAATATATAATTTCTATCAATGTTTTATGAAAAATTAAGCTAAGTTTGAAAACTTAAAAAAGGAAAATTTTTACAAATCTATTCTTTTAAAAAAAATTAATTAATAATTCAATCTCATAATTTTTAAGAGAAAATAAATATAGTTTTTAAAAATCTAAATAATTTTTATCAAACAAAATCTTAATATTTTATTAGACACAAAATCAAAAGTTTAAGAATCTAGTTTAAAAAATTAATAGACATAAAATTAAAAATTTAAAAATAATCTACTATTCACTTCTCAAAAATTTAATTACCAAATAAATATAAACGTAAAAGTTAGATAAAATTTATAATTGAACTTAATTTGAAATACCAAGGAATAGGAAAGAAAAGAAAGTGAAATGAAGAAGAAAATGAAAAAGAGATATCAAATTGCAATAAAATCGCACAAGTAAATGAAGTGAGAGAGAGAGAGCGTTTAGGTTTTCGTTCTACACATTTATTTAATTAAATAATACATAATAAATAATAAATAAATGGAGCATGTCAATTAATTACGCCACATCATCAAATTCCGGGAAGTTTCCAAGAATTGTAGATTTGTGGCACGTGTACCAAACTATAATAACAAAACACGCAAAGATTGATACTTAAATTACGACTATATTAATTGCCCACCCACAAACCATTTTTTTCGGATCTCTTTTCGCGTTTTTTCTTCCCAACTTTCTTCTTCTTCTTTTTTTTTTTCCTTAAAAAAAATGTTAATTTTATACCTCTTATGAGTCGTTTGGATTGAGGGAATTGAGATAAAAATAAAGGTAAGAATGTTTAACGTGTCGTTTTGTTTAAGGTTTTGTAGATGCAATGTTTGGATGCCTGAAAATCAAGGATGACTGTGTTTGGTTGTGCAGTATTTTATGGAAATAAATTATTTTTATATTCAATTCATTAAATTAATCATAAGATTTTAATAGATTAATTGATAAACAATAAATTCAATCCAATCCAAAATTTTGTGAAAAATTAATCATTTAACAATCAAATAATCATATTAATTAATTATTAATTATACGTATTTGTAAAATGAGTAATTTATAATTGATGATAGGAATAGCTTATTCTTATGCCTACTCTACAAAACTTGTACCAAACAAGGGGAGGTTTATCCCTTTTCCATTCTCACCCTTATTCTCATCCTAATTTCCTCAATCCAAACGGTCCCTAAGGGATAAACATTCCTTATTTGGTACAAGTTTGGTAGGTTTAAGCATGGGAATAAGCTATTCCCATGCATCTATTGTATCCATTAAAATTAACATTTTATTGTTGAGTCATTAATTTCATTGATTGAAATAAGTTTTATATTGAATTAATATTGTAATTTAGAGTACATGTAGAGCTGATAGATTTTTCTTTTTTCCTTTCTAAATGCAACAACATGAGTGGATGATCGGATTTGGACTGAAACCTCCAACCTCTTGGATGAAAGTATATTCTTAAACTAGTTAAACTATGCTTATTAGGTTGCACTATTATAATTTTGACATTTGTTGGTGACAAAAAAAATGTAAAAAAAGAACTTACGTTGATAGCGAAAAAACGTCAAGTAAGCTCATATTAAGAAAGTCTGAACGTCAAGAAAGATAGGATTGTTGACGGCAAAAAATCATCAACAAAAACCCTTTCTTAATGTTTTAGGCCTTCAACATAGATTATATTGACATTTTTCTCCCATTAACTATATAGAAAAATCATCCATAAAAATACTTTTGTCGATACTTTTTTAATATCAAAGATAATATTGAAATTTTTTGTCCTTCAACTATTGTTAAAAATCTGTTAAGTAACCCTTTTTATTGACATTTTTTGCATGTCAAGAAAACTATATTATTGTTTGTAAAAGAATAACACAAGTGAATGAAAAATAAAAGATTTTATTAACCAATAAGTAAAAGAACTTTTCTACGAACCTATCATATCATATTTCCATAATACATAAAAGTGGTCTACAAAGAGTATGTATCATAAAAGTGTCATATAATACCTAAAACACTAGCAAACAAGAGTTTTCTATACACAATGCAGTAGTTCGTTGAGTGATAACATCATATGTATCATCCAATGAATTTATAACTTTAATCTCGTTGAAATGCAATTGGCTATAATGTGTTGTCTTGTCAACTTCAAACAATCCAAGTTAATATATATATATATAGACACACACACGAGTGTAAAAAGTTAAAAAAGATTGTAAGAAAAATTTATACCACGTCTGTGTAATCACCATTTTCCTACTAGTTAGAAGTGCAAAGTTCATTCCCATAAATTTTTATTCTCCATCGAGATCTCAAAGGCTTAGAAACATAAAAATGTATAAGTATAATAAAATTTTTGTTCGTTAATTAAGATTCCCAACCGATTATGAAACAAAAATCAAAGCATGATAAACAAATAGGTCAATTATAAAAAATGTATATATGACGAGTATATTGAGAGCATTAAATATGATTAATGAAATTAGTAACATCAATAATGAGTCCATGCTCTCATCACACAAATCTTTTGATAAATTTCTTTTAATCATATTTATAGAAAAAAAATATTATAAGAGTTGCTATTATTTATAAATATCATGTTTTGTCATTTAAAATTGATTTATCGCAGCCTATTATAAATAGATTGTAAAATTTTGTTACTATTTATAAATATTCTGTTTTATTATTTAAAATAATTTTCCTTAAAACTATACTGAAATCGTAAAGGCTCATTTTGTTAATTCCTTTTTAATTCTTTTTCATTTTTGGGATAAAAAACAAAATTCAAGTAATTTTAGGGGGAAAAAAGTATCAATAGAGGAGGTTACATTGTGAATATGATATGGAATAATATTTCGTAGACGTGAAATGAAACTGCATGCCGTAGACATCACGTCTCGCATCAAAGGCGGGTCCCACATTTTTTCTTTATTTATTTATTTATTATTATTTTTTTTTATAAAAAATATAAATTGGTTAGGCTTGAAAGACACTTTTGTTTCATTCTATTTTAGTGGTAGCCTTTCACTAGTCTCATCTCAATCATAAATCTAGTCATCTCGTAATGCCCCAAGTCTAAAATCTAAAATCGAAATTTAGCATTTGATGTTGTGACACTTTTCTATATCATCTGTGATCTAATTACGTCATTTTTTACTTTTCAAATGATCCGTGTTGGTTTGTGAGAATAATTTTCACTCCTTACGGTTCAAAGAAAACAAAGGCGATATAATCAGATCGCAAGGAATACAAAAGAATGTTGGAATAATTAGGTACTGAATCTTGATTTAGGGACACATCTAAAGTTAATTTTTTGGGTAAATAGCAATTTGTACTCTTAAATCTCAAACTAGTAATTGTATTTATTTAAACAATAAACTTTTGTAAATGTGTCATTTTAAATCCCAAATTAATAATTGTGTCGATATACTTTTATATCACAGCTAGTCTAGATCGATTCCTAAGAGGATTGAAAAATCTCTTTCTTTGTTAAGACAGAGGAGAGATTTGAAATTCTAGAGAAAAGCAAGGTTTGGAACCCCTAACCCAGACCAGGATGCGCCTTTCCCCCTACGCCTAGAAGCAAGTCAAGCGGTAAGAAAACCCATATCCCTTTCGTGCGTGTTTTTTTGATGGTACGAATATATTTCATAATCTATAAAAGGAAGAAGACTAATTTACATTGATGAACTAAGATTAAAATTTGACAAAATTGAAAACCAAAATGATATTTATTTATTTATTATTATTAATTGTTAAGTGAAAGTGGGTCCCAGGCGTATTTATTAGTTATAAGTCCAAATAATGGGTGTTGGCTGCGTCATTTTCTCACTCACGCCCGCGCTACTTACGGCAATTTCTTTTCAAACTTTTTTCGCCATTTCATTCTCAAAATTAATTAAACTCTTTGTTTACATATTTTTTTTTCTTAATATATATATATATATACAAACTTTTCGTCTTTCAACTTTCATGAATTAAGAATTGAGTTATAAACTTTTGTTTCTATTCATTTTGGTCCTCAACTTTAATAACTAACACTATGTACTCAATATTTGTAACAAATTATTCTTTATAATGAAAATCTTCGTCAAGTTTAAGTGCAATTTTTTTATTGATTAAGTTTTTTTTAACTAATCACAGATTATTATGTCATTGATTTAAATTCAATACAGATAAATTTAAGGTTAATTACTAATTTACATGTAACCTCAAATTAAAATTAAAGACATGAAAGATGACAAATCAAATATGTCATTTGTCTAAATATTGATTCATTGAGCCATACCAACATGTTCAATTAAATTATGCCCAAAATTGTGTCTAAAGTCAACCAAGCCCCATATGGAAGAACCCCAAAACTCGACCTTATTCACACAGTATCATAAGTCATCTCCAAGATAATACAATAGCTTGCATGGCTCCTCCTCTCCCTAGCTCTCTCGCTCACGTTTCATCGATACAATACAATAGTGTTCTCATGCAAATCACACATGCCATCAGTTGCAATTTCATCTTAAAATTGTTAATATATAATTTTCACAGGTGTGTAGTATATATATATATATTTCATTATAAGAGAAGTGAAATTGAATGGGTAGTAACAACTTCTCTATCAGTGGTTTCCATCTTCTCGTATTTCTCAATTTTTTTTTTCTTTTATTTAGGAAGAATTATATGATATTTTTTCTAGCTACTTTGATATAATTATGAATTGATTTTATTAATCAAGTGAAAGTAGTTAAACTTATGAAACAGCTCAACTTCTCATACTAGGTTTTACTGGGAACCTAAGAAGTTGGTGGCACAATCTGTTGACGGAGCAAGAAAGACAGCGGATACTAACCGCTACCAAAACAGAAGTCAAAACGGAGAACTCCTCAACTCCCATGCAAACTGAAGAACCGGATATGGTCAATCAGTTACTCTACACAATGACCAAACACTTCATTGGAAGTACTCCAGTTCATTCAAATCTGGCAACAGAAGCTCTTCTTGGGTTAAAATGTCACAAGATGAGCAGATACAAATGGTATAAAGACACCTTTATGGCACGTCTATATACCTTAACAACATGTGGAGCGGACATCTGGAAACAAAAATTTGTTGAAGGATTGCCGTACTACATCTCTAAAAAATTCTACCAGACTCTGACAGCAAATTCTGGTAATCAACAAATAGACTGGGAAAATCTCACCTATAGAGATATTTCATCAACAGTCCAGATGATATGTGTTAATCTCTGTACTGAGAATAAACACACCACAAAGGTGATAAATGATTCCGACTACAGAAAGGAATTAGGCACCTTCTGCAAACAGTATGGTCTGACTCAAGGACCGAAGGAAGAAAAGAGTAAAAAGAAGAAATACTCTTCCAAGAAGTTCTTTAGAAAAAGGAAATCTAAAGATCAAGAGCCTCCTCGAAGAAGGAAGTACAATTACAGTAAGGGAAAAGGTAAGAAAAGAATCCCTTCAAAGACCAATACGATTTGCTTCAAATGCAATCAGAAGGGTCACTATGCCAATCGTTGTCCTCTGAAGGATAGAATCAATTCCCTTACAATAGATGAAGAGACAAAGAAATCCCTTCTTTATGCTATAAGATCGGACGATGATATCTCTTCTCAAGCAGAATCTTCATCAGATGAAGACTATATCAACACTCTACAAGAGGAAGGAACTTCTTCTTCTGAAGAATTCTATTCTCAAAGTGAATCAAGTGATGACGAAGGAGCAATACCCGACATCGGGCAATGTGCTGGTAAATGTTTTGGACACATCAATGTCATCACCAAGGATCAAGAAACTCTTTTTGAACTCATCGAACAGATCCCTGATGAGGAAGCAAAAAGAGCCTGTCTTCTCAAGTTGAGGCAAAGTTTGGAAGAACAAACGCCTCAAAAGACGATTCAAAAACCGATTATGTATTCGTATCAGGATATACTGAATCGGATCAAAGGCGAAACAAAACTGCCTGTTCAAATTGAAGATCTTCACCATGAAGTAAAGATTCTCAAAAGAGAAGTTGCTGATAATAAGCAACGGCTCACTTATCTTGAGAATGCACTTCAAGCATTTCAAGAGTTTCAAATTTCAGGAGAAAATCCAGGAACTTCAACAAGTGATTTTGAAAGAAAAATCACAGGAAAAACACTATTGATAGAAGAACCAGAAAATATCAATAGTATCAGCAGAATCCATAACCAAAAATGGATGTCAAAAGTAGTCTTTAAGATTAAAGACTTCCAGCTCGAAGCTCTTGCTCTAATTGATTCAGGAGCTGATCAAAACGTCATTCAAGAGGGACTTGTCCCTTCTAAATACTTCGAGAAGACGAAGGAATCACTATCTGGAGCCGGAGGGCATCCTCTCAACATCCAGTTCAAACTATCGAAAGTACACATATGCAAAGGAAATGTGTGCTTGGTAAATACATTCATTTTGGTGAAAAACCTTAATGAAGGAATCATCTTAGGAACTCCATTCCTAACTCAAATATATCCTTTCCATGTTACTGAGAAAGGAATAGTCCCAAGAAGATTTGATAAAAAAATTACTTTCGAATTCACTCATCCAGTGATTCCTAAGTATATTTCAAACATTGAAGAGGAAATTCGTCAATTCATCAACAGAGTCGCCAAAAAGGAAAAACAGATTGAATTCCTTCAGGACGACATCAAAACTTGCAAAGTGGCTATTGAAATCCAAAAGTCATTAGTTCAAGCAAGAATCCAGAACTTCCAAAGGCAACTCGAGAAGGAAGTTTGTTCAAATCTCCCAAATGCCTTTTGGGATCGGAAGAAACATATGGTAACATTACCATATGAAGATGGATTCAAAGAGGCCCAAATTCCTACCAAGGCTCGGCCCATTCAAATGAATAAAGATCTAGTCAAAGTCTGTAAAGACGAGATTACGGATCTTCTCAAAAGGGGATTAATAAGCCCATCAAAAAGCCCATGGTCTTGTTCGGCCTTTTATGTGAATAATCAGGCTGAAAAAGAAAGAGGCGTTCCAAGGCTTGTTATCAATTACAAGCCCTTAAACAAAGTTCTCAAATGGATTAGGTATCAAATTCCAAATCGCCAAGACCTGCTGAAGAGAATTGCTCAAGCAAAGGTCTTCTCAAAGTTCGATATGAAATCAGGATTTTGGCAAGTCCAAATCCATCCGGCTGACAGATACAAGACAGCCTTCAATGTTCCTTTTGGACAATTCCAATGGAATGTCATGCCATTCGGATTAAAGAATGCTCCATCCGAATTCCAGAAGATTATGAATGATATCTTCAACCCATATCAAGAATTCATAATCGTCTATATTGATGATGTCTTGGTATTTTCAACTACAGTTGATCCACATTTTAAACATCTAAGGGTGTTTCTTAAGGCGATCAAATCCAACGGTCTTGTGGTTTCTCAACCAAAGATCAAGTTGTTTCAAACGAAGATCAGATTTCTTGGTTACGAAATTAATCAAGGAATTATCAAACCAATCCAATGGTCCCTGGAATTTGCTGACAAGTTTCCAGATGAGATTCAAGACAAAACTCAGCTACAGAGGTTTCTTGGCTGTGTAAATTATATCGGCGATTTCATCCGCGATCTCCGCTCAATCTGTCTGCCATTATATGACAGATTAAAAAAGAATCCCAAACCATGGACGGACGAGCACACTCGGGCAGTCCAATCAATCAAACGTTTGGCCAAAAGCATCCCATGCTTATCTCTAGTGGATGAACAGGCCAAACTGATAATTGATACAGATGCATCCGATATCGGTTACGGAGGCATCCTCAAACAGGATCTTAACGGCAAAATCTCTATTGTCCGTTATCATTCAGGAGTATGGAATAGTGCACAGAAAAACTATTCCACAGTAAAAAAGGAAGTACTAGCAATAGTACTCTCCGTTCAGAAGTTCCAAGGAGGCCTTATCAACAAGGAATTCCTTATCCGAACTGATTCAAAGGCCAGCAAATACATCTTTGAAAAAGATGTCAAGAATCTTATCTCCAAGCAAATCTTTGCAAGATCGCAGGCGATCTTATCTTGCTTTGATTTCAAGATCGAGCCTATAAAAGGCAGCGAGAATTCACTTGCTGATTACCTCTCAAGAGAACATCTCTTGAAGAACACTCCCTCAGCTCTGAGTTCTCTCCCCAATGGAACCACCTCTCGGCTGGCAACGACCACCAGCAAAACAAAATAATAGCCCAAAAGGACCATCTCAATCAGTAGCTTCCTCCTCAGGAACTACTCCTTCTAGGGGAAAATCTCCAGCTCAATCATCTGCACCATCCCCTATGAGTGCAGAAAACTACGCCATGGATCTTCAATTCCAACAAGTATCCAGGCGCCGTCAAGGTTCTGCTTAAAGAACATTGACAATCCAAACAGACTCTTCAAGTCTTCCACTCATACCTTCAACTACGTTGTTGCGACCTTCCGAACCAACAACTCCAAACAAGCATGCCGCCTCTCCGGCCGCCTCCTCTTCAAAATCTGCAATTCCGAGGAATCCTTCCTCGTATTCTCAAATAGTCAGGCCAAAGGTATTCCAACCGAGGCCACCAATTAATGGTTATTTCACCAAGACCACGATGGTTGATCTAACCATAGAACCAGAGTTCGACGGACCTTCTGTCCAAGAAGTCTGTACTCAAATATTTCCTCATGGGTTTAACTTCTTACCCGAGGATCTATCAAAAACCAGGACTTTTTATGAATATATTTTAGTTGATTTAAAATCAGCTGAGATTACTCATGTTCCTGACAAAAATGATCCCTCGAAGATCATTTATTCAAAGTTGAGAATTCTTCGTGTTCTCACTCCATCCTACTGGAGACAGGGGATGTTCGTGGGAAGGAAATTTTCTCAACCATTCAAACCGCCATCATACAATTACCGTGACTATACTAAGGCATGGTATATTGTCTTTTGGCTTCAAGCTTACAACCATTCTTGGTTTGTGACATTCTGTAAGCAAGCTTACAAGATGCACTTTCCAAACTGGTTTCAAACCTGGTGGATGTACTTTGGACTTTCGGAAGAAATATTTCCGGTGGAAGTTCAATGATCATATCACCTATTCCAACAAAGTATCTATTCGTCACCACTCTCAAAGACGTTTAGATTCGCTTTGTATTTTCAAATTCCCTGGATCTTTTGCTGGAATTTCCAGCTAGGACCTTCGGGAAATTTCAAAGCTCTGAGCAAAACCCTCAGAATCAAATGGTGGGAAAAATTCAATTACTCCCATCTTGAAGTCACAAAAATCAAAGATTGGTTTAAGGCCAATATCCATCTCCAGGATATGACCAGACAAGATGATGAAGCCTTTCTCCTCACAAAGAACACAGTCATGTCCACCCTTGCCGGAGCAAGCACACAACAGGAATTTAATTCTGTTGTCAATAACGTCGTTGTAAACCTCTCGGACGACAACGACGATCTACCAGAGGAAGCCTCCCCAGCCTCCGTTAATGATGTCGATGATCTCGAGTATGATCCATACGAAGGACTCGACATCAACGACCCATTTTTGGACACTCGGCCATATTAGTCCAAAATTGGTACTTCAAGAGTATTTCAAGTATTCATCAAGTGTATTTTAAGTATTTTGTACATAAATGTAAATTAATTTGTTTAAATTTCATCATATTTATTTAGATAAGGTCATTGTATTCCGACCTTATCCTTGCTTTCTCTAGTCTGCTGATTTCAATCTTCTTCAAGAAGAACATTTGTAAGAGAAGACTCCATGACGGAGATGATACTCTTCTGCAGAGGACTCACCAACCTCAGGCAACGCAGTCGGCGGAAGGAATAACTCTGAGTGGGATTATTTCCAAGAGAATTCTTGAAAAATTGATTTCGAATTTTGTAGCAGGGCCTGCGGGCGCTCCGATGGCAGCAAGGCGGGAACAATTATTAAGGAATCTTTCACTATAAAGAGCAGTGAGCGTCCGACCCTCAATGGTATCAGAGCCTGAGAGCTCAACACACATTTTACTTTTCTCTCTCTTCTATGGAGTAATCCCTTTTCTAAATCCGGAGGAGGAAGGATGGTGTTCTGAGATCTCTTTCTGGTAATTATTCTCTCTTATGATTTTTGATTTAGTTTAAAGAATAATAAGATTGGGTATCTCTCCTCTACTTAGTCTATCCAGTGATTTGAAACATGAAAATCAAAAGAATAAATTCTGGAAATCTTGATAAAGGTGTGGTGAACCTTCAAGATAGGAACAAATTCTTTTGATATTCATGATAAAATCATAAAGATATTCAAGTTTAGAGTTGATTGATTGATCAAAAATCTTATTACTATTTAAGCATAAATCCGTTTTCATAAAAGAAAATAATATCATAAAGGTTCAAAGTTCATCTTTACCTTCAAGTAATTTAAGATCTAAAGACGATCTTTCAATGGCCCTTGCCAAACACAACACAGCCGAAGCCCATCTGGCTCAGGTTGAAAATAGACTAAAAAATTGGTCTATTCCAAAGTTAGATGTCAATCAGGTATACAAAATCAATACCTTCAATTTTTCTCAACAAGACGTTATCGTCATAACTGAAGAGAACGTTGCAATGAAAGACGAATTCACTGCAATCAAGCTGTTACCCGAAGAAACTCTTTTCAGAGTCAAAGAGAAATTCAAGTACCTCCATGTAGGATGTGTACAAGTTGCTTTGAAACCTCTCTTCAGAGAAGGATTAGACGTTCCTGTTTACTTTGCTCTAAGAGATAAAAGGCATCTCAGATTTACTCCCTCTCTCCTAGGGATCGTCCAATCAAATCTGGAGCAAGGACCAGTATACTTCAATTGTAGACCCAGCCTCACGGTCTCTCTACAAGACAAAAACATCATGGACACTATAAGCCTTGATGTTCACTCTCAAGGGCTTGAACTAAAAGATGGTTCACTCCCTTTTGCAGTTTCATACCGCATCTATTTCAAATTGATGCATACAAATCTCTCCCCAAAGGCACTAGGTGTCTCCCCCAAAGGGTATACCATGCTTATGGAAGTCAACGTCGAAAAGTCATCCATGACCATTCCAAGAAACTTAAATTGGGATGAATTAACAAAGAACCCTGTGTGGAAGCTACAAGGAGAAACAGCTCCTGCCAAAAGAAGTAGCACAGAAGCTTCAATTACCGAATTTCCAGATGGAAATGTCGATGTTCAATTCAATACAGGAATCTCTTATCTAAGGATAAGCGAGATCATGAGTAGCCGTCCAAGTACGTCTTCAATTAAATCAGAAAGTTCTTATGGAAATACCCTAAGAAGATCTGAATCAATCAGAGCATCTGTAGATTTTTCACAACGAATCCCAGATGTTCAATATGAAAAAGAAGATGGATCCCTTTCTCCTACTTAGTCCGATATGGAAAGGAGATCAGAACCAGTCTACAATCAGATTAATGTTATCTCTGACGACAAAGAACGATTCAGAGAACATTATAGCAAATACATCGATCTATGGATCAAGGCTCCTGCGGAAACAAGGAAGCCATTCCTTACCATGCCTCAATTTATTGAAGGCATGCTAAAGGTTGAAAGAGCCGAAAATGAAGCTCTTGTCAAGAAATTACAAGCAGATGGCCACGTAGCCATGATCAAGGGATCAACTGTCTGGGTTACAGCCAGAGGAAAGGAAGTAACTTCTAATTATCCTCCTGAGGAAGAAGCTTATTTCCCTCATCCCACAATTCCTACCATCAAGATGGTCTCATCCCCCTATAAGACCATCAATGAAGATAAAGTTCAAAAAGTTGGAGTTCATGAGATAAAGAATATCCAACACCAACTCAACTTCACAAATAAGGTTCTTTCTACAGTCTCCAAGGCAGTAGAACGAATTGAAAATCCGGGACTTCCTTTGAAGAATAAACATCCCGAAATTCCTCAAGTCAATCCAAATCAGCCTATATTTCAGCCAAATAGCTTTAATATTGGCAAACTCAAAGAAGATGCTTCAGACTAAAATTAGTGGGACAGAACCCCCACTAAGGATAGAACGCACTAAAATAAAGCAAAAGAAAGCAATAAAGATAGATTTGATATGTCTGCCGCCTTGTCTTTTCTTCAATTTGGACATTTGCTCGAGAAGATAATGACGTCACCCGATCGTCTTCTGCTTGGCACAGAATACAACTCTTGATAGATTAATTTCTTTCTTTGTAGCGCACATGCTCCCAATCGGGTCTTACTACGGCTTCCCGCCTTGCTGCCCTCGGAGCGCCCGCAGGCCCAGCAACAAAAATCAAAATTAATTTTTCAAGAATTCTCTTGGAAATAATCCCACTCAGAGTTATTCCTTCCGCCAACTGTGTTGCCTGAGGTTGGTGAATCCTCTGCAGAAGTGTATCATCTCCGACATGGAGTCTTTTCTTACAAATGTTCTTCTCGGAGAAAATTAAAATCAGCAGACTAGAGAAAGCAAGGATAAGGTCGGAATACAATGACCTTATCTAATTAAATACAATAAAATCTAAACAAATTAATTTACATCTATTTACAAAATATAAAATACACTTGATTTATACTTGGAATACCAATTTTTGGATTTAATATGGCTGAGTATCCAAAAATGGGTCGTTGATGTCGATATCGTCGAATGGATCAAAATCCAAGTCGTCGACATCGTTTACGGAGGCCGGGGAGGCTTCCTCTGGTAAATCGTCGTTGTCGTCTGAGAGGTTTACAACGACATTGTTGACGGCGGAGTTGAACTCTTGTTGAGTGCTTGCTCCGGCAAGAGTAGACATGCTGCATTTTTGGTGAGGAGAAAGGCTTCATCCTCTTGTCGAGTCATATCTTGTAGATGAATATTGGCCTTAAACCAATCTTTGATCTTTGTTACTTCGAGATGGGAGTAATTGAACTTTTCCCACCATTTGATTCTGAGAGTTATACTCAGAGCTTTAAAATTTCCTGAAGGTTCTAGCTGGAAATTCCAGCAAAAGATCCAGGGAATTTGAAAATACAAAGCGAACTTAAACGTCTTTGAGAGTGGTGACGAATAGATGCTTTGTTGGAAGAGGTGGTATGATCGTTGAACTTCCACCGGAAATATTTCCTCAGAAAGTCCAAAATACATCCACCATGATTGAAACCAGTTTGGAAAGTGCATTTTGTAAGCTTGCTTGCAAAATGTCACGAACCAAGAATGGTTGTATGCTTGAAGCCAGAATACAATATACCATGCCTTAGTATAGTCACGGTAATTGTAAAACTGAGGTTTGAAGGGTTGGGGGAATTTTCTGCCCACGAACATCCCCTGTCTCCAGTAGGATGGAGTGAGAACACGAAGAATTCTCAACTTTGAGTAAATGATCTTCGAAGAATCATTCTTGTCTGGAACATGAGTGATTTCAGCTGATTTTGAATCAACCAAAATATACTCGTAGAAGGTCCTCGTTTTTTAGAGATCCTCAGGTAGGAAATTAAACCCATGAGGAAATATTTGACTGCAGACTTCTTGGACAGAAGGTCCGTCGAACTCTGGTTCTATGGTTAAATCGACCATTGTGGTTTTGGTGAAATAACCATTAATTGGAGGCCGAGGCTGAAATACCTTTGGCCTAACGATTTGAGAATACGAGGAAGGATTCCTCGGAATTGCAGACCTTGAGGAGAAGGCGGCCGGAGAAGCGGCACGCTTATTTGGGGCTGTTGGCCCTAAAGGTCGCAACAGTGTATTTGAGGGTATAGGGGGAAGACTCAATGAGTCTGATTGAATAGTCAATGTTCTTTGAGCAGAACCTTGACGTCGCCTGGATACTTGTTGGAATTGAAGATCCATGGCGTAGTTTTCTGCACTCATAGGAGATGGTGCAGATGATTGAGTTGGGGATTTTCCCCTTGAGGAGTAGTTCCTGAAGAGGAAGCTACTGATTGAGATTGTCCTTTTGGACTATTGTTTTGCTTCGGTGGTGGCCGTTGTCGGCCGAGAGGAGGTTCCATCGGGCGAATTCAAGGCTAGATGAGAGTTCTTCAAGCGATGTTCTCTTGAGAGGTAATCAGCTAGTGAATTCTCGGTGCCTTTTATAGGCTCGATCTTGAAATCAAAGCAAGATAAGATCGCCTGCCATCTTGCAAAGATTTGCTTGGAGATAAGATTTTGACATCTTTTTCAAAGATGTATTTGCTGGCTTTTGAATCTGTACGAACAAGGAATTCCTTGTTGATAAGATCCCCTTGAAATTTCTGGATGGAAAGTACTATTGCCAATACTTCCTTCTTGACTGTGGAATAGTTCTTTTGTGCACTATTCCATATTCCGGAATGATAACGGACAATAGAAATTTTTCTGTTAAGTTCCTGTTTGAGGATGCCTCCGTAACCAATGTCAGATGCATCTGTATCAATTATTAACTTGGCCTGTTCATCTACTATAGATAAGCACGGGATGCTTTTGGCCAGTTGTTTGATTGATTGGACTGCTCGAGTATGCTCGTCCGTCCATGGTTTTGGATTCCTTTTCAGTCTATTATATAATGGTAGACAAATTGAGCGGAGATTGCGGATGAAATCACCGATGTAATTGACACAGCCAAGAAACCTCTGTAGCTGAGTTTTGTCTTGAATCTCATCTGGAAATTTGTCAGCAAATTCCAGTGACCGTTGGATTGGTGTTATTATTCCTTGATTAATTTCATAACCAAGAAATCTGATCTTCGTTTGAAATAGTTTAATCTTTGGTTGAGAAACCACAAGACAGTTGGATTTGATTGCATTAAGAAACACCCTTAGATGCTTGAAATGCTGATCAATTGTAGTTGAAAATACCAAGACGTCGTCAATGTAGACGATTGTAAATTCCTAATATGGGTTGAAGATGTCGTTCATGATCTTCTGAAATTCAGATGGAGCATTTTTTAATCTGAATGGCATGACATTCCATTGAAACTGTCCAAATGGAACATTGAAGGCTGTCTTGTATCTATCAGCCGGATGGATTTGGACTTGCCAAAATCCCGATTTCATGTCGAACTTTGAGAAGATTTTTGCCTGAGCAATTCTCTTCAACAGATCTTGGCGATTAGGAATTGGATACCTAATCCATTTGAGAACTTTGTTTAAGGGCTTGTAATTAATAACAAGCCTTGGAACGCCTCGTTCTTTTTCAGCCTGATTGTTAACATAAAAGGCCGAACAAGACCATGGGCTTTTTGATGGGCTTATTAAGCCTCTTTTGAGAAGATCCGTAATTTCGTCTTTGCAGACTTTGACCAGATCTTTATTCATTTGAATGGGCCGAGCCTTTGTAGGAATTTGGGCCTCTGTGAATCCCTCTTCATATGGTAACATTACCATATGCTTCTTTCGATTCCAGAATGCATTTGGGAGATTTGAACAAACTTCCTTTTCGAGTTGCCTTTGGAAGTTCTGAATTTTTGCCTGAATTGATGGCTTCTGAATCTCAATAGCCATTTTACAGGTTTTGATGTCGTCTTGAAGGAACTCAATCTGCTTTTCCTTTTTGGCGACTCTGTTGATGACTTGAAGAATTTGTTCTACAATATTCGAAATATACTTAGGAATCACTGGATGAGTGAATTCAAAAGTAATTTCTTTATTGAATTTCTTTGAAACTATACCCTTCTCAGTAACATGGAAAGGATAGATTTGAGTTAGGAATAGAGTTCCTAATATGATTCCTTCATTGAGGTTCTTCACCAGAATGAACGTATTGACAAAGCACACATCTCCCTTGCATATGTGTACCTTTGATAATTTGAACTGGATATTGAGAGGATGTCCTCCGGCTCCAGATAATGATTCCTTCATCTTTTCGAAGTATTTAGAAGGGACAAGTCCTTCTTGTATGACATTTTGATCAGCTCCTGAATCAATTAGAGCAAGAGCTTCGAGCTGGAAGTCTTTAATCTTAAAGACTATTTTTGACATCCATTTCTGATTATGGACTCTGCTGATACTATTGATATTTTCTGATTCCTCTATCAATAGCGTTTTTCCCGTGATTTTCTCTCAAAATCACTTGTTGAAGCTTCCGGATTTTGCCCCATCCGAATTCCAGAAGATAATGAACGATATCTTCAACCCATATCAAGATTTCACAATCGTCTACGTTGATGATGTCTTGGTATTCTCAAATACAGTTGATCAGCATTTTAAACATCTAAGGGTGTTTTTTAATGCTATCAAATCCAACGGTCTTGTGGTTTCTCAACCAAATATCAAGTTATTCCAAACGAAGATTAGATTTCTTGGTTATGAAATTAATCAGGGAATCATCAAGCCAATTCAACGGTCTCTGGAATTTGCCGACAAATTCCTAGATGAAATTCAAGATAAAACTCAGCTACAGAGATTTCTTGGCTGTGTCAACTACACTGGAGATTTTATCCGCAATCTCCGCTCAATTTGTCTACTACTATATGATAAACTCAAAAAGAATCCAAAGCCTTGGACGGACGAGCATACTCGAGTAGTCCAATCAATCAAGCAACTGGCCAAAAGCATCCCATGCTTATCTATCGTGGATGAACAGGCCAAACTCATTATTGATACAGATGCTTCCGAAATAGGTTACGGCGGCATCCTCAAACAGGAACTTAACGGCAAAATCTCTGTTGTCCGTTATCATTCCGGAGTATGGAATAGTGCTCAGAAGAACTATTCCACCGTCAAGAAAGAAGTACTGGCAATAGTACTTTCCGTTCAGAAATTCTAAGGAGATCTTATCAACAAAGAATTTCTTATCCGAACGGATTCAAAGGCCAGCAAATACATCTTTGAAAAAGATGTCAAAAACCTTATCTCCAAGCAGATCTTTGCAAGATGGCAGGCTATCTTATCTTGCTTTGATTTCAAAATTGAGCCTATAAAAGGCAGTGAGAATTCACTTGCTGATTATCTCTCAAGAGAACATCTCTTGAAAACCACTCCCTCAGCCTTGAATTCTCTCTCTAATGGAGCCACCTCCCGGCCGGCAACGGCCACCACCGTGAAGCAAAAATAATAATCCACAAAGACAATCTCAATCAGTAGCTTCCTCTTCAGGAACTACTCCCTCAAGGGGAAAATCCCCATCTCAATCATCTGCACCATCACCTATGAGTGCAGAAAAGTACGCCATGGATCTACAATTTCAGCAAGTATCCAGGCGATGTCAAGGTTCTGCCCAAAGAACTTTGACTATTCAAACAGACTCTTCAAGTCTTCCCCCGATACCTTCAAACACACTGTTGCGACCCTCCGGGCTAACAGCTCCAAATAAGCGTGCCGCTTCTCCGGCCGCCTCCTCCTCAAGGTCTGCAATTCCGAGGAATCCTTTCTCGTACTCCCAAATAGTTAGGCCAAAGGTATTCCAACCTCGGCCTCCAATCAATGGTTATTTCACCAAAACCACAATGGTTGATCTAACCATAGAACCAGAGTTCGATGGACCCTCTGTCCAAGAAGTCTGCTCTCAAATTTTTCCTCATGGGTTCAATTTTCTACCCGAGGATTTATCAAAAACCAGGACTTTTTACGAGTACATTTTGGTTGATTCAAAATCAGCTGAAATTACTCATGTTCCTGACAAAAATGATCTCTCCAAGATCATTTATTCAAAACTGAGAATTCTTCGTGTTCTTACTCCATCCTACTGGAGACAGGGGATGTTTGTAGGCCGAAAATTCTCCCAGCCATTCAAACCCCAGTCATACAATTACCGTGACTATACCAAAGCATGGTATATTGTATTCTGGCTTCAAGCGTACAACCATTCATGGTTTGTGACATCTTGTAAGCAAGCTTACAAGATGCACTTTCCTAATTGGTTTCAATCATGGTGGACATTCTTTGGACTCTCAGAAGAGATATTTCCTGTAGAGATCCAACGATCGTATCACCTTTTCCAACAGAGCATCTACTCGTCGCCACTCTCAAAGACGTTTAGGTTTGCTTTGTATTTCCAAATTCCCTGGATCTTTTGCTGGAATTTCCAGCTAGGACCTTCAGGAAACTTCAAAGCCTTGAGTAAAACTCTCAGGATCAAGTGGTGGGAAAAATTCAACTATTCTCACCTTGAAGTTGGCAAAATCAAAGAATGGTTCAAAGCCAACGTCCATCTACAAGATATGACCCGTCAAGAGGACGAAGTCTTTCTCCTCACAAAGAACGCTGTCATGACAACCCTCGCCGGAGCAAGCACTCAGCAAGAGTTCAACTCCGTCGTCAACAACGTGGTCGTAAACCTCTCAGACGACAACGATGATATCCCAGAGGAAGCCTCCCCGGCCTCCGTCAACGATGTCGACGATTTGGATTTCGATCCATTCGACGGTATCGATATCAATGACCCGTTTTTGGATACCCAACCATATTAATCCAAAAACTGGTATTTCAAGAACTATTCAAGTGTATTTTATATTTCTGCATATAAATGTAAATTAATTTGTTTAAAATTCCTGTATTTATTTAGATAAAGTTATTGTATTCCGACTTTATCATCGCTTTTCCCTAGTCTGCTGAATTTAATTTTCTCCGAAGAGAACAATTGTAAGAGAAGACTCCATGACGGAGATGATGTACTTCTGCAGAGGACTCACCAACCTCAGGCAACGCAGATGGCGGAAGGAATAACTCTGAATGGGATTATTTCCAGGAGAACTCTTGAGAAATTAATTTTGATTTTTGTAGCAGGGCCTGCAGGCGCTCCGAGGGCAGCAAGGCAGGGAGCCGTAGTAAGTCCCGATCGGGAGCATGTGCGCTACAAAGAGAGAAATTAATAAATCAAGAGTTGTATTCCGTGCCAAGCAGAAGACGATCGGGTGACGTCATTATCTTCTCAAGCAAGTGTCCAAATTGAAGAAAAGACAAGCAGCAGACATATCGAATCTATTTTATCGCTTCCTTTTTCTTTTTCTTAGTGCGCTTTATCTTTTGTGGGGGTCCTGTCCCACTAAATTTAGATTTTAGTTTAATTTTCAAAGATAAGATAAGATTTTCAGATAAGGTCAAGATAGGGGTCATATCCTGTCGGCCATTCTGAAAATTAATTGTATCTTTTCAATTATTGTTGGATCCACTGTGAAGACAATAGTGATTGTTAATAATTGCTGTGTAGCAATTATTAATGAATCTTTCACTATAAATAGCAGTTGGCGTCCGACCCTCAATGGTATCAAAGCCTCAGAGCTCAACTTACATTCCTACTTCTCTCTCTTCTCTCTATGGAGTAAACTCCTTTCTGAATCCGGAGGAGGAAAGATGGTGTTCTAAGATCTCTTTCTGGTAATTATTCTCTCTTATGATTTCTGATTTAAGTTTAAAAAATAATAAGATTGGGTATCTCTCTTCTACTTAGCCTATCTAAATGATTTGAAACAAGAAAAATCAAACGAATAAGTTCTGAAATCTTGATAAAGGCGTGGAAGGATCATCTTTTGATGAAGACTCGGTTTGAGAAGAGAACTGGTCCTTGAATCAGTTCGAAATTCCTGAGTACTATTGCTAGTACTTCCTTTTTAACTGTGGAATAATTTTTCTGTGCACTATTCCATACTCCTGAATGATAACGGACAATAGAGATTTTGCCGTTAAGATCCTGTTTGAGGATGCTTCCGTAACCGATATCGGATGCATCTGTATCAATTATCAGTTTGGCCTGTTCATCCACTAGAGATAAGCATGGGATGCTTTTGGCCAAACGTTTGATTGATTGGACTGCCCGAGTGTGCTCGTCCGTCCATGGTTTGGGATTCTTTTTTAATCTGTCATATAATGGCAGACAGATTGAGCGGAGATCGCGGATGAAATCGCCGATATAATTTACACAGCCAAGAAACCTCTGTAGCTGAGTTTTGTCTTGAATCTCATCTGGAAACTTGTCAGCAAATTCCAGGGACCGTTGGATTAGTTTGATAATTCCTTGATTAATTTCGTAACCAAGAAATCTGATCTTCGTTTGAAATAACTTGATCTTTGGTTGAGAAACCACAAGACCGTTGGATTTGATCGCCTTAAGAAACACCCTTAGATGTTTAAAATGCTGATCAACTGTAGTTGAAAATACCAAAACATCATCAATATAGACGATTGTGAATTCTTGATATGGGTTGAAGATATCATTCATAATCTTCTGGAATTCGGATGGAGCATTCTTTAATCCGAATGGCATGACATTCCATTGGAATTGTCCAAAAGGAACATTGAAGGCTGTCTTGTATCTGCCAGCCGGATGGATTTGGACTTGCCAAAATCCTGATTTCATATCGAACTTTGAGAAGACCTTTGCTTAATCAATTCTCTTCAGCAGGTCTTGGCGATTAGGAATTGGATACCTAATCCATTTGAGAACTTTGTTTAAGGGCTTGTAATTGATAACAAGCCTTGGAACGCCTCTTTCTTTTTCAGCCTGATTATTCACATAAAAGGCCGAACAAGACCATGGGCTTTTTGATGGGCTTATTAATCCCCTTTTGAGAAGATTCGTAATCTCGTCTTTACAGACTTTGACTAGATCTTTATTCATTTGAATGGGCCGAGCCTTGGTAGGAATTTGGGCCTCTTTGAATCCATCTTCATATGGTAATGTTACCATATGTTTCTTCCGATCCCAAAAGGCATTTGGGAGATTTGAACAAACTTCCTTCTCGAGTTGCCTTTGGAAGTTCTGGATTCTTGCTTGAACTAATGACTTTTGGATTTCAATAGCCACTTTGCAAGTTTTGATGTCGTCCTGAAGGAATTCAATCTGTTTTTCCTTTTTGGCGACTCTGTTGATGAATTGACGAATTTCCTCTTCAATGTTTGAAATATACTTAGGAATCACTGGATGAGTGAATTCGAAAGTAATTTCTTTATCAAATCTTCTTGAGACTATTCCTTTCTCAGTAACATGGAAAGGATATATTTGAGTTAGGAATGGAGTTCCTAAGATGATTCCTTCATTAAGGTTTTTCACCAAAATGAATGTATTTACCAAGCACACATTTCTTTTGCATATGTGTACTTTCGATAGTTTGAACTGGATGTTGAGTCGATGCCATCCGGCTCCAGATAGTGATTCCTTCGTCTTCTCGAAGTATTTAGAAGGGACAAATCCCTCTTGAATGACGTTTTGATCAGCTCCTGAATCAATTAGAGCAAGAGCTTCAAGCTGGAAGTATTTAATCTTAAAGACTACTTTTGACATCCATTTTTGGTTATGGATTCTGCTGATACTATTGATATTTTCTGGTTTTTCTATCAATGGTGTTTTTCCTGTGATTTTTCTTTCAAAATCACTTGTTGAAGTTCCTGAATTTTCTCCTGAAATTTGAAACTCTTGAAATGCTTGAAGTGCATTCTCAAGATAAGTGAGCCGTTGCTTATTATCAGCAACTTCTCTTTTGAGAATCTTTACTTCATGGTGAAGATCTTCAATTTGAACAGGCAGTTTTGTTTCGCCTTTGATCCGATTCAGTATATCCTGATACGAATACATAATCGATTTTTGAATCGTCGTTTGAGGTGTTTGTTCTTCCAAACTTTGCCTCAACTTGAGAAGACAGGCTCTTTTTGCTTCCTCATCAGGGATCTGTTCGATGAGTTCAAAAAGAGTTTCTTGATCCTTGGTGATGACATTGATGTGTCTAGAACATTTACCAGCACATTGCCCGGTGCAGGGTATTGCTCCTTTGTCATCACTTGATTCACTTTGAGAATAGAATTCTTCTTCAGAAGAAGTTCCTTCCTCTTGTAGAGTGTTGATATAGTCTTCATCTGATGAAGATTCTGCTTGAGAAGAGATATCATCGTCCGATCTTATAGCATAAAGAAGGGATTTCTTTGTCTCTTCATCTATTGTAAGGGAATTGATTCTATCCTTCAGAGGACAACGATTGGCATAGTGACCCTTCTGATTGCATTTGAAGCAAATCGTATTGGTCTTTGAAGGGATTCTTTTCTTACCTTTTCCCTTACTGTAATTGTGCTTCCTTCTTCGAGGAGGCTCTTGATCTTTAGATTTCTTTTTTCTAAAGAACTTCTTGGAAGAGTATTTCTTCTTTTTACTCTTTTCTTCATTCGGTCCTTGAGTCAGACCATACTGTTTGCAGAAGGTGCCTAATTCCTTTCTGTAGTCGGAATCCTTTATCACCTTTGTGGTGTGTTTATTCTCAGTACAGAGATTAACACATATCATCTGGACTGTTGATGAAATATCTCCATAGGTGAGATTTTCCCAGTCTATTTGTTGATTACCAGAATTTGCTGTCAGAGTCTGGTAGAATTTTTTAGAGATGTAGTACGGCAATCCTTCAACAAATTTTTGTTTCCAGATGTCCGCTCCACATGTTGTTAAGGTATATAGACGTGCTATAAAGGTGTCTTTATACCATTTGTATCTGCTCATCTTGTGACATTTTAACCCAAGAAGAGCTTCTGTTGCCAGATTTGAATGAACTGGAGTACTTTCAATGAAGTGTTTGGTCATTGTGTAGAGTAACTGATTGACCATATCCGGTTCTTCAGTTTGCATGGGAGTTGAGGAGTTCTCCGTTTTGACTTCTGTTTTGGTAGCGGTTAGTATCCGCTGTCTTTCTTGCTCCGTCAGCAGATTGTGCCACCAACTTCTTAGGTTCCCAGTAAAACCTAGTATGAGAAGTTGAGCTGTTTCATAAGTTGATTTTTTGGTGCTGTAGGCTGTAGCAGCTATCAGCATCTCCTGAAACGTATTCATTATTTGCGCCTTAGAATATCCGTCGATATTCTAAGTAATGAAAGATTGACCATCATAAGTGTGTTTCTCATGATGTAGATCATCCCATCCTAAGTCAGGGGGAGATGGTTGAGGATAATGATTCTTCATTTCTACCGTCTGAGTGACAGGAAGAATCTTTGAAGTAGATGTTTCTGGCAAGGAATCCTTTCTTACCATGTTGATTCCTTTTGCCTCTTGCCCTTCTGCTACTGCTTTTGATTCTTTGAGAGAGATAGCAGCAAGGCGTTTATTGATTTCAGCGAGATAGTCTGAAGCATCTTCTTTGAGCTTGCCGATATTAAAGCTGTTTGGCTGAAATATAGGCTAATTTGGGTTGACTTGAGGAATCTCGGGATTTTTATTCTTCAAAGGAAGTCCCGGATTTTCAATTCGTTCTACCGCCTTAGAGACTGTAGAAAGAACTTTGTTTGTGAAGTTGAGTTGATGTTGGATATTCTTTATTTCACGAACTCCAACCTTTTGAACTTTGTCTTCGTTGATGGTCTTGTAAGGAGATGAGACCATCTTGATGGCAGGAATTGCAGGATGAGGGAAATAAGCTTCTTCCTCTGGAGGATAATTAGAAGTTATTTCTTTTCCGCTGGCTGTGACCCAGACAGTTGATCCCTTGACCCTGGCAATATGGCCATCTGATTGTAGTTTCTTGGCAGAAGCTTCAATTACAGAATTTCCAGATGGAAATGTCGAAGTTCAATTCAATACAGGAATCTCTTATCCAAGGATAAGTGAAATCATGAGTAGCCGTCCCAGCACGTCTTCAATCAAATCAGAAACTTCTTACAGGGATACTTTAAGAAGATCTGAGTCAATCAGAGCATTTGTAGATTTCTCACACCAAATCCCAGATGTTCACTATGAAAGAGAAGCTGGATCCCTCTCTCCTACTCAGTTCGATATGGAAAGGAGATCGGACCCAGTCTACAATCAAATCAATGTTATCTCTGACGACAAAGAACGATTCAGAGAACATTATAGTAAATACATCGATCTATGGATCAAGGCTCCTGCCGAAACAAGAAAGCCGTTCCTAACTATGCCTGACTTCGTTGAAGGCATGCTCAAAGTAGAAAGAGTCATTAAATTGACTTCTTTTTCAAAAAAAAAAATAATAAAATAATAATAATAATAATAATAATAATAATAATAATAGTGAGACCAACATCTAGTTGGGCTGATCCAAAATGACATCCAAAGTAGCATGAAGCAGCCCACATTGAGGCCCAATAAGCCCCTTGAAATGAGCTTGGAAAGTTTTCTCAGTTTAGACCCCACAATATGACCCAAAATTATAATTGGTAGCTAATTGAAGGAATATTTGCAAACCATTTCACAGTTCCAAATGGACAAACTTTTTGAAAACATTGAAGACAGTTTTATTGAACAAAAAGCACAAACAGAAGAGGTAGTGGCTATATATACATTGTCTTTGCCTTGACAAAAAAGACTCAAAATAAAGTCTACAATTAAACCAACCAAATTTGTACCTTAAAAGACTCATATTTACAGTGCCCTTAAAATAAAACCATTCACCACATTATTACAAGAAAACCCTTCATTCTTACCTTGTCCTTCCAACTAGATCTATGAAATCTCCATTGGAAAATTGTGATACCCTAAACCTGTGGCTGAAACAGCTGTTGGCCCCTCCACCTGAAAAGTCAAACATCCACCATAACCACAAAAAGCAAAGAAAGAGTAATCATTTGTTCCTTTACATGAAATCTCATCAAACCATAACACAACCGTCTAATCTTGCAACATTTGATAGTCAAAATAATTCTTAGAATACGGTTTAAACCAAAAAAACAACAAACAGTGATTCTCCTTATAAGTTACGATCTGAAAATCTGGCCAACTCAATACATGCGACAATGTAATCATTTTTCATTAAACATATGGAAAAATGATAATGATTAGACACTCATCTTCATTTAAAGTTCATAAATCATCGATCATTTTGGATCAAGATAGTTAAGAAAGATGAGATGAGTAAGGAAAAGAGAAGATTTAAAGAATGATTCAATCATTCAATGGGTGGGGAGTCTGTGTCATAGAATTTAATTTCTATACACTTGCTCATTGAAAAATGTGTCCTTGAAATTTATTTATACCCTAATTTATGATATCTAGAGTCTAAAAGAAAGTGGATTATTTACTTTTGTGGCTAAAGTACTTTCCAGTTCCATTGGCATTTGAGATAAGATCATTGCTATGGTCATGTCTTGTCCTTTTCCCCCCAATATGTGGTGGTGGCAATCAATTGCATTGTTAAGTAAATCATACTCTTTTGACTCTTCAACAGTGTTCATCACTCAAATAGGTTGACACTGATATTCAGTAATGACTGAATCAATGATGCTTCCACTAAATTTTCAACCCAATTTTGCATTCATTTACCTAATTCTAGATGTCTTAAACTATCGATTTCATCAAATTATACCTCAAACTTAAATAAGTATTGTAATTAAAACTTTTATGTTTTCAATTTCAATTTTAACTCTTTCATAAGTTTTCATTCCAAATATTATTAAAACCAATAATTTTATGTGTTAATGAATTATAAAACAGTTGCAATATGAAAATCACAGAATTTTAGAGGGAAATGACACAACTATTGCTTGTTGTTAAAATTTAAATTATACAATATTTAATTTCTGCATGTCAGTTTTTTTTTTTTTTTTCTTTTTTTCGGAGAGGAGCCAATTTTTTTTTAATATAAAAAAATATTTAATGAGTTTATGAAAAATCTTACTTCGTCTTCTGTTAAAATGAATAGACAAATAAGGAAAAATTGCAGTGAGGGTAAATATCCAAAATATTTATTCAAATTTAGAGTCAATTTGAGATTAAATTTTAGGTTTCATTCTGAAACTTGACTCTAAATTGATTTAATTCTATGACTTTTGAATTTTATGCTACTCAGTTTTTAATACTTATTTGATAAATATTTCGACTCAGTTTGAAAACCATTTTTTTTGTTTTTTTTTTTTTAATAATTAAATCTATTTCCTTCCAATTTCTTATGTTGATTTACATCTCTCTCTTAAATACAGTAGTTAAATTCTTCGTCAAATTCCAAAAACAAAAATAAATTTTTAAAAGTTATTATTTTTTTTAATTTTCAAATTTTGGCTTGGTTTTTTAAACCATTAATAAAAAGTAAATAACAAATGAATAAATTTAAAAGCGACAATAGTATCTATAATTTTCAAAAACAAAAAATAAAATAGTTACAAAACGGGGCCAAGTGTTTTTAGTTTTTAAAACTCATCACAATTTTTAACTTCATATTTTGTCGAACTCTTAGCCAATTTCCAGTAACAAAATTAAGTTTTTGTCAATACTTGTTTTAATTTTCAAATTCTCGTTTTGATTGTCGAACTCTTAGCCAATTTCCAGTAACAAAATTAAGTTTTTGTCAATACTTGTTTTAATTTTCAAATTCTCGTTTTGATTGTGAAAGTACTCTAAAATCTTGAAAACAAAAACAAATTAAGTGATCTAACTTACAAGTTTATGTGTGATAATACATATTTGAAAAATTCAATAATTTTTTTTCTTCAATTAATTGCTCTATTATTATATAAATTTTAATTTTCATCTTTATAGCTACCTTAAACTTTAACCTTTTAATTCTGCATAATGTTGCCCAAAAAAAAAAAAAAAAAAAAAAATTGAAAGATTGTAGAACAAAATTTGGAACAAATTAGACACAAGATACAAAATTAGTAAAATATGATAATGGCATACCTTGAATTTTGCTCCCCAGATCTCTTCGTCAGGAGCAGGTTCCGCAGTAATCTTGTTCTTCGGATTCTCATAGCATCTCAATTCTCCCACCGCAGTAGAGAAGAAACATCCTGAAATCCAAAAACAACAATTCATCTAAATCCCTGAACTAATTTTAATTTCCTAATCTTTTAAAAAAAAAAAAAAAAAAAAAAAACATCATCAAGCCCTAATTCTCCAAATTACCTTGAGGAAACGAAGCGAGGGATTTTCCACAAGCACCTTTAAGAAGACCAGCATCATCAGCGAAGGCGACGTATCCATCGGCAGTTATTCCCCAATACAAAGGCACTTTCCCGATCTGATCCTGGCGAAACCAAAAATGAAATCGAATCAGAAATGGGTACTCTGTAACTTGGAATTTGAAGAATGAATTAGGTAGAAGGGTTTGGAAAAAGAAGAATTACAGAGGCGACGAAGAGAGTGGAAGTGGAGTTATCGAAGAGGATGAAGGCAAAACTGCCGCTGAGATGGCCGACGACATGGTCGGCTGGATATGGAGCTCGATCACGAAGAGCTTTGTAAGCTTCGATTACTAAGACAACTTCATTGGTGGATTTAGGAAGGCCGTATTGGGTTCTCAAGCTCCCTAAATTGTCTAGGGCTCCTTCGAACAAACAGAATATCTCCTCCTTCACTGCCAATGATCTGCATTTGCAATTTGGAAATTTCAAATTTTCAACATAGTTCAGCCATCCTATTGTTGCTTGGGACTCAGATGTTCGATTCTCCCATCCCTTAGTTTGAATTTTCAAAATTTTGAGTTTAAATAAAATTTATTTATTAAAAAACTTCTCTTTTTTTTTTTTTTTAAGAAAAAAAATTTATCCCAATCCTAAGTTTTAGGGCACCGACAACACGGTGCCCGAATATCAAATGCTAAAAATATCACGAGTGAGACATAATTAAAGCCCCGATAGCTTTCTGTTCAATGTACTGAAAGAGGAAAAAAAAAAAAGAAAAACAACAAAGCTTATAAGATATTCGCAAAAAAGATTAAGATATTTAATGACTTCAAATATAAAAGATTAAGAGTGTCTCTAACTATTTATAACTTATTACTACTATTTCAAATCTTTTTTTTTTTCGAGTAGTCTGTATATATTTCAAACACAGATTATTACAATCTCAAATACTAACCAACTCAATATCCAAACACCCGATAAATGGTCATGTTTATCATATAAAAGTTTAAAGAAAAAAATTAAATAAATAAAAACAATAAAGTGATATGGTCCTATTTTCTTGAACTTCAAAGAGTTTTAAAAAAAATTAAATAAATAAAAATAATAACTAATTTGACCGTTGCTATCAATTTATTTATTTATTTATTTATTTATTTTTACTTATATATAGGGTGTAAGAATCAAACCTCAAATAACGATAAAGTTTATAAAAGTCACTAAAATAACGATAAAGTTTATAAAAGTCACTATTCTTATGTTTGCAATTCACATTTTATACTTATCTTACAGCCAATTTTTTATGGCCTATGGGTCTAGTATATATTTATAATTTTGATGTGTCACATAACAAAAGTCATAACATTGATGTGTCATTTCTACAAATATGTATGCGATATTCATCTATGAAAATGTGTAAGCAAAAAAAAAAAAAGGAAAAGTCCTTTTCCCAAATTTACAAATATAAAATAATTGTAATTTCACTTTCCAGAAGCTACCGAAGTACTAAAAATTGGAATTATCGTTTGGGCCTGGAAAAACTGTGAAGTGACAGAAACACCCTTGCAAATATAAACACCACTTTTTTTTTTCTTTTTTAAATTAAAAAGAATGGTAAATGTTTTTGTTACAGTTCACATAAGTGGTGTCTAAAGTAAATTTAGGATTTTTTTTCTTGATTTGACTTTAAATTTAATATCTACAATGTCACTTTTATATTTACTAGACACAAGTGCCAATTTCAACTAAATTTATATTTAATTAACCATTCGCATTTTTTTTTTTTTTTTTTTTTTAAATTTTCATAATTCAGCCTTTGTTTTTCTTGGAAAAATTATTCAAAGACTTATTATTTGATATAAATTTTAATTTTAATTTCATAAGACACAAAATTTAATCTTATAAGTACTCAAAAAAAAAATCTAATAAACAGACAGGTTGTTATTATTATTATTATTTTTTAAAAAAAAAAACCACTTACAAAATCAAAATAAAAAATTGGTAACCTTTTAGTTAGAACATAAATTGTGTGTTAACTTTTAAGTTGGTGAAATTTTTTTGAAAGAATATTTAAATTCTATGTCTTAAAAATTTAATTTCGCATCTAAAAAATCTTAATTTTTTTTAAAAAAAATATATTGAAAAATTAAAAATCCACCACAAAAGTTAAATTTATTGAGCACAAAATTCGTGTTTAGGGAAAGCAGAGTGCGGCCGTACGACGGCGTTTTGATGGGAGAATCTCCCGTACCTGGGGTGCAAGGGAGATTGGTTGTGGTGAGTAAAGGCGAGGTGGACATGATCGCCGATCTGGAGGGAGACGGCGGCGGCGTTGGAATCAGCGAACCGATTCGCCAGTGCTGTCGACGATATCTTGGGCGACGGAGTCCGGCAGCCGGCGGCCACCAGTTCTTCCGGCGGCGACATGATGGAACTGCTAAATATCCCCAACATATTTGCTTGGATCTGAGAAATTGAACTTCAAAGAAGAAGAAGAAAAATAAAATTTGATTTTGTAATTTTGACGTGAAAAAATTAATAAAAGAAAAAAGAAAGATCGAAGCTCTGAAGCAGAAACGGGGAGTGGAATGTAAGAGTTAACGATTCTGGGCCCAAATTTATAGGGCAGTTTCGGGAGTGGAGGGTATTTTCGTACTTTCCTTTGCTCTTTTTTTTTATCATCTAAATAGGTAGCCTTTACTGGGTCCCACGTTGGATAATATTTTCTGCATCAAAAAATGCTGGATTTTTACTTCGTAATCTCGTTATTATTATTATTATTATTTTCGCGAGGAGTAAATATGTCAACCAGCTCAAAATATTAGCGGATATAGTAAAATATTAAAAGAAATATAAATATAACAAAAATTAAATTTAGATTTTAGAGTCGGTTAATAGTAAATCATATCTTTAGTTGGAGTCTATCACTAATATATTACATCAGCGATATAGTCTATCACTGATAAATTCTGCTATATTTGTTATTTTCTAAAAATATTGCTATATACTCAATTATTATTCCTAAAAGTGTTACTTAACGTAGTTACCTTATTTTTTAAAAAATAAATTGGGAGATTCAATTTTTAAAGGAAAGTTGAGGGTGGATCAATTTTCAATCTAATATTTTCATTGGCCAAATTTCAAAAAGCAATATTTAGGTGCAATCTAGTCCATACTCCTCTTTTCTCTATACATAGGAAAGAAAAAGAGAAGAAAAATAGAAAATAATTTTTTAATAATTTTTAAAAGAAAATTAATTAGCATGTGACAATTTTTGATTGAGTATTGCAAAGACTTCATAATAGATGGGTGTTGCACCCAAAGTTTTTTCTAATTTCAAATGCTTTAATTTCACAAATAAAAAGGGAAAAAATTTTAAAGAAAAAATCTCAGTATGCAAATGAACAATCTAAAGTTTTTTTTTTCCCCCTCCCATTTGTAACCACATGTATAAGTTAATGCCACATAGTTTAGTCTCTCAATGCATGTGATGGTAAATTTGGTCGAAGATCACTGACAATAGGTGATCTATGTTCTATTAAGATAATACTACAACTTCTTTGTTCTTTTTCAACAAAATACAGAGTCGGAGGATGGAGATTTAAATTTTTAATTTTTAAAATAACGATACATAGATTAGGTATGTTGAACTATATTCAGGGTAACAAATACAACTCAATAAAATTAACACATAATCTCGATGACTTAATGAATCTTTTAAAATTAATAATAATAATAATAATAAAAGTTAATTCCAATAGTAACTTTTTTTGAAGTCCGACCAAAGTCTTGTATTTGAGGGGTAATTTGAAATGTCGAAATGAAATTTTGAGATCGAAACTAAAAGTAAAACAGTGATGATAGTACGAGGTTAATGCGTGGGAGCTGAATCGATTTTTGTGTTTGGGGTAAGAATTTAATTTAATTCAATTCCTTTAGAAAGAAAAAAATGGATTAATTTAAAATTGATAATTATTCTTTAACCAAATTTAATTATACTGTGTTAATATTAAAAAACACAGTATAGTGGTTTTTTTTTCCTTTTTTTTTTTTTCTTCCACTAAACAGATAAAG
>QLSR01000464.1:1283129-1353193 GCA_031780015.1 Citrullus colocynthis | reverse complement strand
GTTTTTTTTTTTTTTATAATAATTTTAAAATAATTTAAAGTAAAAGAAAATAAGTAAAAGATAAGTTGAGTGTGATTTGGGAAAGAGAAAAGAAAGCTAAAGTCATAAATGCAATCATTTTCCTATTGTTTTCTATAGAGTTAATGGTTTTAGTAGAAAATTCATTAGCGGGAAAGAAATAACATTAGGAGGGGTTATTTCTTATGCTAATGTTATTTGTGGTGTTCGGTGTTGACATAAATTTTTGGTTTCTTTTAAACTATTGGTTCTACGTAAAATTTAAAAATTAAAATATATTGTATTTTAAAATCTCGAAATTAAATAGAAACTAAATCCATAATTTAAAGACAAAAGAGAATATTGTTCTCTAACAATAAAAAAATAATCATCCTAGAAAAACAAAATCTTATAGAGAAAAACAATGAACGCATTAAAACTTCCTGCTGTTTGCTGTGGTAACTTTTCTTTTACTTCCTTTTTTTTTTCGTTTATTATTTGTTTTTTTACTACTCAATTTGCTTAACTTTAAAAATAATATAATAATTGTTGGGATGCCTTATTCTAAACTTAATTAGAATTGGTATTTGATATATTTAATTATTTAATTATTTTTTAACATCTGGGGTTTAGATAAATATCCTAATGGACTCTCTAACCATTATTGACATTCTGTAATCTTGTAACATTCTCTCTAATAATTTTTTTTCCCTCTATCTCATGGACGTAGCTAACACATTGTTAGTGAACCACATAAACTTGTGTGTCGATCTTCTCTATCTTTTAAGTTATTTTGTATTATTTAATTATCGATTTTGTAACAAATTGGTATAAGAGCCTAATCTTTAGGGTTTCAAAGTTCCGCATTTGTTCAACATTTAATGAATGAATGTAAAAGTCGACAAAGTCACCAAGAGGAATAATTTTAGTCTGCTGTTAATGAGATCATTAAGGTTTTGTCTCATTGAATTCTAGTCGCCAAGCCCTTTTTCCGTCTTCTACCTCCGTCGACCAGCGACAAGAGTGTTTTATCCATGTGGTTGCCGTCATTTGAAGGTTTGCTGTCGTTGTGGTCCGTTCTTGAAACCTGTAAAGCCTCTGTTTTCTACCATGGGTGTTTGTCGGTGCCATTTGTGGCTCCCAATCACTGTTCGTGTTTTGTGGCTGTTGTTTGTGAATTATGTTGTCTGTGATTCATTTATGGCTTCACACAGATATGAAAATCAAATATGCATAACATTTGTGTTTGTTGATGTCATTCGTGGTTCAACGCCTTAGATCTATTGTGGAAACGGCCACCCATATCGTGCTTGTCCGACCTTTGTGTTGATGCCTCCATGGTTCGTCTTCATTTTGTTCATTGTTGGTTCCAGATTTGTTGTCGTGGATCAGATCCATTCGTCTAGATCTAGTTTTCGCCTAAACTTAGATCTAGCGCTATTAATGGGTTTTCTATGTTAAACCAATTTGATTCAATCAAACCCAGTTTGGTTACACCAATTTTTTGTTCATCCAACTAGTTTGATTCAACCTCTTTAGTTTGGTTCACTTCAACTTTTAGTTCGGTTTAGTGAGATCGGTTCGGCTCGGTTCTATTATGTCAGACCAATTCGGTTTTCGTTTGGTCTAACTTGACTTGGTTCAGTTTAATTTGGTTTGGTTCGGTTCACTCAGTTTGGCTTTGGTTCAAATTGGTCCAATTTGGTTTATTTGCAATTATGGCAAAGCTTCATCACACAAACAAGTTTTTGTTTCTTTTTCAAATCGGTCGTTCATGGGTTTTGATTTAGATCTCTTTATTGAGGATTTTTGTTTCCAGCCCAAAAGTTCTAGATACGTTCTTTATACGTTTTGTTTTAGATCTCTTCATGAGGTCTTTGCTTTCAGCCGATAAGTTCTTGTTTCCGTTCTTCGTGGTTCCTATATTTAGCCTAGAAGTTATTCGTATTTTTCATTCTTTGTGGGCTTCTGTTTCCATCCCAAATCTGCTGATTTGATTCAGAAGTTTCAAACTCAAGATGGTAGGGACACTTGATTACATCCATTCAAATTATTGTAAACCTTTCAAGGTTGAGTATCTTGGAGGTAGTAGGTACTTTATGTCTATAATTGATGATTACTCAAGAATGACTTAGGTAGTTATGATGAAACATAAAAGTGAAGCCCTCAAGAATTTCAAGTAGTGGAAGATTTAAATTAAAAATCAAATTGGGAAGAGGATCAAAAGGTTGCGAATTGATAATGGTCTGGAATTTGGTGGGTTTGAGTTCAATGATTTCAGTAACGTTGAGGAAATTTTTCGTCACCATACTGTCAGGGATACTCCCCAACAGAATGGAGTTGTAGAACATATGAATCAAACAATGTTGGAGAGAGTGAGGTGCATGCTCTCTAATATTGGGTTGGCTAGAAGGTTTGGGCAGAGGCAGTAAATACAACATGTTATCTGATCAATTGAGGACTTCACACAAGTATTGATTGTAAAACACCTTATGAAGTGTGGTTTGGTGAGCCTATAGATTATTCCTTATTTAGATTTTTTGGTTATACTATCTACTATCATGTTAATGAGGGTAAATTTAGAACCGAGAGCTAAAAAAGGGTATATTTGTGAGCTTTGGAGATGGAGTTAAGGGATATGGAGTTTAGTCGCCTTCTAAGAGTAAAGTTATACATAGTAGGAATGTGATCTTTGATGAGAATTCCATGTTTAACTCAAATGTAAAGTCTGTTGTGATGTTTACTGGTGTGGGAGAGAGTAGTAGTGTTGATGAACATGTGGAAATGCAATTCATTTCAATTGTGAATGAATTACGACACTAAGCTGAAGAAGATCAACATGCTACTATAGAAATTGTTGTGCTACTAGAAATTTAGGTGACTGAAGTGTCTGAAAATTCTAGTCAACAAACATATCAACCAAATATAGCTTGTGATAGAGCTGAAAGGGTTGGTGTGGCCTCTAAAGAGGTATGATTTTGAGATATGTTGAATTATGCACTACAGATTTCTGAAGAGGTGGATCCTCATGTGCTGCTTAGTGACTTGCTGCTATAGGCGATGAGATAATTATGCTGATACCAAATCGGTTCCACATGACAAGTTCCAACATTGCTTGGACTTACTCAATGTTTTGAATAAGTAGTCCCTTTTGGGACACTCTAAGGCATGAGAGAGAAGTCTGGGTACGTCTGACAATATTGTTTATGTTGCATATGGTACATTTGTTATCTATGAGGGAATTAAAGTCAAGGTGGAGATTTGTTGGAATGCCTTAAATCCTAAACCTAATTAGAATTAGTATTTGATATATTTAGTTATTTAAATATTTTTCTTCTCCACCTAAGGTTTAGAGAAATGACATTCTGTAATTTTGTAACATTCTCTCTAATAAAATTGTTCTCCCCTTGTCCCACGGACGTAGTTAACATTGTTAGTGAACCACGTAAATTTGTGTGTCGATCTTCTCTATCTTTTAAGTTCATTTGTATTCTTTAATTGTCGACTTTGTAACAATAATAAAAATAATTAATTACGGAACAACACAATTCTAAGGCCCCTTTCGGAAGTGTAATAATTGATTAATTAAAAGACCAAAATTTCAAACCCAAAATAAGTTTTACTCCATTTTTTAAAATTTAAAATTTCCGACTCTTACTTACATCATTTTCAAACAAATTTTATAAAATTAGCTCCATTTTCTTTTTCTCTCTTCTTTCATCTTCTACGTTTTCCTTCTTTTTTTTCTTTTCTTTTTTCTTCTTCTTCTTCTCCAACCAACTCCAGCGAGATCCTTCTTCTTCTTCTTTTTTTATTTTTCCTCCTTCTTCTTCTTCTCCGACTAGCTTCAATGAATCAAATGAGCAATTTCAATTGGCTTCTTCTTCTCTCTCGTTTAAGTTTATGATGCAAAACAAGACTTAGCATCAAAGAGCAAGAGAGTTAGACGTCAAGAGAGCAAGAGTGCAAGAGTGCAGGAGAGCAATAATGTGGGAGAGAGAGTGAAGAGTCAAGAGCCAAGAGCAAGAGCAAAGGCTAGTTCATGTGTATGAGGTTCTATTTTGGTAATTTCACCTAGATGTGACGTTAGCAAAGGATAAAAAAAAAGTCTCAAATTCAAAAGTAAAGGCAAATTTCATTTTCTCCCCATTTTTTGTGTTATCCATCCGTTGAACCATTTAGAATTTTATAACTTTTAAATTGATTGTCCACAATTGTGTTTGTAAAAGAAATTAGTGAAACAAATGAATATTCGATTCTTTTAAAATTAAAAAAAAAAAATTGTTATCAAATTCTGGACAGGTAACTAAGCTATGAGAAAAAAACAAATCAAAATTGGCTAAGAAAGTATAGAGAAAAAAAAAAATCGAAATTGACTCTTAAAACTAATTAATTTGGATTAAATCATAAATTTTCAGTTTTACCAAAACTAATTTGAGAGGGGTTTCAATTTTACGTTCCGTATAAATTCTTACTCCAAGTACTTATTTATTTATTTATTATTTTTTATCTTTTTAACAAAAGTCTCCCGTGAGCTAATCAATATAAAACATAATACGATATAGGAAAAAGGCGCATTAGATGTATTCTTTTAATTAAATATATGAATTTTAGTAAAGTTATTCATGGGTTAATTTTGTGCTATCCATCGAAGTTGTTTTTTTTTTTTTTTCGGCTCAAAACTCTATTTTTATGGAAATTAATGGATTTGCGAAGATTTTTACCTTTATTTTTTATTTTAGTAGGTGAGTTAGTGAAAAATGAACCAAAAGAACAAAATTACTTGTTGAAGTTAAATTTAAAGTCTAAATTAATATAATCTAACAAGTTTAGGGTCAATGTTGATTTTTCTTCTAAGATATATGAAAAGTGTAAGATTAAAATACCATTTTGGTTCATATACATTGAAGTTCGTTCAATTTTAATTCTTATGCTTGTTTAATTTTAGTCATTGTGCTTTTAATAAATCTTGACTTTTCACTATACTCCTTGTTTATTGTTGATCTTTTCAGAAAAAAAAAAAAAAGGTTATAATTTTAATTTAAAAAAATATAAACTCCTAAAATGTAACTATTTCGGTCTATCATGGTATAATTTTAACATAAATATTAGACACAATGATAAACCTCCAATACAAATTTATAGTTACATTTAAAAAATTTTAATGAAGAAAATTTCATACTAAAAAATTGATTGAAAATATATAAAAGTAAAAGTAAGATGAAGAGACCAAAATGATGGAAATTTATACGAATAATTAAAAAAATTTGGCCGAAAATGTCAAATGATCCAAATTTTTAAAAAATATCAAATGATCTTTTGCTGATGTCAAGTTCGGATGAAATTATTGAAATGAACTCATGAACGCGAAAAAGACCATCTTGTTCTCACGCTCTCTTCCTTTCCTCACTCATAATCACTCTCATCTCTCTCTCACTCACTAGAGTTCGCGTTGGAGTTTGGACTTGTCATGCCGAAGAAGAAGAAAAAGCTGGAGAAAAAGAACAAGTTGGAGAAGAAGAAGAAGAAAAAAAAAAGAGAGAGGGAGTTCTGGCGAAGAAGAGAAAAAAAGAAAGAAAGAGAGAGGGAGTCGAACGCTAGAGAGGAAGAGAAAAAAATAAAAGAAAAAAAAAGAGTTAGAAAGCGGGAGAAGAAGAGAAAAAAGAAAAACAAATATCAAGAGGGCAACACCGTAATTTCACATGGTAATGTGAAATTGATAAGAGTAAAAATGAACAAATATTAGAAATTTTAGTATTAAAATGAACGGTTTGAAAACAAGAATGAATTAAAGTTGAAATTTAATGAGTTGTTTTCAAATATAGCAAATTAAGCCAAACTATTTACAAATATATAAAAATTCTACTATCTATCAACGATAGATAGACCACAATAGACTAGACCACGATAGACTTCTATCTCTCAAGTAATAGAAGTCTATCGCAGTCTATCGTTGATAAACAATAAAATTTTTCTACATTTGTAAATAGTATGGTACTTTTTCTATTTATAATAATTTTTCAAATTTAAAAGTATTGTATTGTGATTTAAATATATATATATATATATATAAAAGAATGAGAAAACGTTGTGAGACAAATTGAGCTCAGCTCAACGATAATTACACCATACGTTCTTCATCCCCACACTTGTTGTATTGGAAAAAAAGTTGGAAAAAAAAAAACATTTTTGATCCTAGATTTTGGGACTGGTTCTATTTGGTGTTTAGATTTCAAAATGTTACATATTTAACTCTTAAGTTTTGAGTTTTGTTTAAATTTATTCTCTGTGTTTCAAAATGTTACTTGAGATTTAAGATTTGAGTTTTCTTTCAATTTGGTCCCTAGGTTTTAAGATTTATACTTTTGACCTCGATTATTTTTATTAAAAACTCACTTTTAGTATTTAACGTTAATATCTATTAATTAATTGAAATAAGCTCAATGAAAATTTAAACTTAAGGGAAAATTGCAACAAATACTTCTAAAGTATGGTAGTAGTTGCAATTACACTTTCAAACTTTTCATTATAAAAATTAAGCCTTTAAACTTCTACAATTATTAAAATTGAACCCTTAATATATAATAATTGTAGAAATTAGACCCACAATGATAAAATTGAACCTTCAACCTTATACTAATTTATATAATTATGGAAGTTTGAAAGTCTAATTTGACCCAATTTTAGCATTTATATAAGTTTGAGGGCTCAACTTTTAAAATGAAAAGTTTAAAGGTATTGCAATTACCACTATCCTTCAGAGATAATTTGTATGATTTATCCTAAATTTAATTTTATAATGAGGAACAATAGTAAAACTTAATTGATTTTAATTCTCTTAATTCTTTTAATATAATTATTAAATATTAAAATTTTAAAAAAAATTGAAATTTAAAGACTGAATAAGCAATATTTTGAATTATAGGATGAAATGAAAATTAAATGTAAAGTTTTGAAGTTTAGGATAAAAAGAAATAAAAAAAAGCGTGTGGGGCCCAGGAATCATTTTATCTCCACGTAACATATACGAAATTACAAAAAGGGAATTTTGCTTATCTTTTGCCCTGATGTGACGGATTTTGTCAGAGTCATTTTTATATTCTTTTTACCTTTAATTATTTTAACTATTATTACGTGGAATTTTGATTAATTTAATTATGAATTTATTTTTTAAAAAAAAAACTCTCAAAATTTTCCTGTAAATTTTTTTCGGTTTTTCAATTCTTACGAAAAATTTCGTGATAAGAATTTTTTTTATTCTTGCGAGAAATAGCAATGAAACTTTTGTTTTTCAATTTTTTCTTTAGAAATAACAACAAATGTATCACAAAGATAATAGTTTAAACTTGCCAAAAATATGGGTAGACAAAAAAAGTGCAAAAAATAAAGTTTAAGGTTTAAAATTGAAATTGGGTCTCAAAAGTAGTGGTAGGAAAATATAAGATTGAGGGTACTCATTGAAGGACAAAATGATATTTTTATTATATGGGGTCCTCAACTTAAAATCTGAGAAGTTAAAAGAAATGGTTAGAAAAAGTAATTTAAAAAAAGAGGTTAATTTTGAAAGACAAAAAATTTTTTAGGTTAAAAATAACAATTTCACATTTATGAACTTAATTTTCAAAAATTAAAAATAAAAAACAAAATAGTTGTCATATGACATAATTGAAGGAATTAAATTCCTCGCAAAGAAGTATGTGAATGTCATGCCAATGACATTCAATTTTGAAAAACTCAAAATATAAAGAAATTACAAAGAAACATACACGATAAACATCAAAATTACAACATGCTTTAAAAGGATTTTAAGAGAGAAATTACACTGTACCTTTGAAGACTGTCTTCTAGGTATATCTTTCTTTTCTTTGCTAGAACTCACGAACACCTAAAAACTTCCTCGAACTCAACAAACAGAGAAAATACTTGGCACCACCAATGTTGATCTTTCCCACTATAACTCAGGATAAGAATTGAAAGGAGTTGTGGGCTCTTTCAATTTTGGTAAATGGAAGGAAGTTTCAAGAGAGAATTTTTTGAGAAATTTTTTTTCAAGAATACCTTTTTGAGTTTAAAAAACAATATATGTCCAATGTGCATAAATCTTCTTCTTTTGTAAGATGTGAGAGAAAGAGGTAGGGGAGTTATTCATACGTCATGAATAACTTGCAAAGGGAGTTATTCCTAATTTTTCATATTTAATAATATTAAATCAATTTTAATATTATTGAATTAATAATATTAATTTAATTAAAATGTATTAAATCATATTTAATATATAGAATTAGATAAAATTAATTAATTATCAATTAATAAATAAATACATTAAATATCACATATTTAATTTAATTTGAATCTGAATGTTCTCTCACATAATTTATAGTTTTAATATGAATCATACTCATATTAATTAACATATAGTTTTTATTTAAATTTTGTTTATATATTTAATACTTAAATCTTATTCAAATATTTATCTATCATAATATAAAGTATAATTTGAATTTTATTGAATTATATTATAATATATCTATATACATTATATTAATCGTATAAAATACAATCAATTCATTTATTTAATTTTAACAATTTAAATTAATTCGAAATTAACTAAATTTTATTTAACCCTTAATGAGCTAATAAAAGGATTTTATGACCTACAAATTAGAAGCTTCAATGATATGAGATTAATTAACTAAATTTTATTTAACCCTTAATGATGAATTTTGTCAGAGTCTTTATAATTTTATTAAAGAGTTTATTAATTAATCAATATTCATCAACTACAAGTCACTTCACTAAATACCTACAACTGCACTTTTCACATTATAGATATATTTTTGTGTCCAGGGATATAACCAATCAACAACAAGTCAACTCCCTTTCACAATTGCTCGTAACTATAGTTGGGTCAAGTTATCGTTTTATCCCTGTAGTTATATCTAACTTCTTAAGTAGCATTGATCCCTCTAATGAACAAACAGTTTATAGTCCAACTATAAACTAACCCCACTTGGGCTAGTGATAGGGTCATACCTCATTGTTCAAGACCCAGAATCAACCCTTAAAGGAGCAATTTATCGGCTTACCCTAAAGGCGAGAATGAGTGAATTCCTTCTTATGAAGATATATTCCTAGCTCCTTACTCAAACAAATCCCCAAAATGGTAGGCTTATTGAGTCGGCAATCTGGTCATTCTCACCTATATAAATCAAAGGATTGTCCTCATAGACAGAAGTTTATAACTCACTCAAGATTAAGGTCGAGTCACCTATGGTTATCTTATGAAATGTTAATTTATTCAATTAACGGCGTTATAAAGAAAAATTAAACATTTTGCGGTTCGACCTTATATGAACTCTTTGCATAGGATACTCTCACTCACATGAACGATTAGGATCACATCACTTGTAACACTTTACAACTTTTTAAAACAATTACAAAGTGCGTCATATCCGTAGTGTGATCAAGATAAATCACCCAACCTTATTACTTAAAAATGACCCAACCTTGTATGTCAACCACGTGCATGTTTAAGTTTACATAAAATAGTCATAGATCGTAGTTTATTGGATTGATCAGTTAATGCAAAAATAAATAAAATAATTTATTTTTTATTAAATAAATAACTTATAATTACAAGTTTACAAACTACGAGAAACAAAAAAATTTAGAACACACCAGTTCCAACAATAATATATGTCAAACAAAGTTATGGTTTTTTTTCTTTTACGTGTCTTTTTTTCTTTATTTTTTTTCCATTATTAGTTCTGTTGGTGTCTATTTAATCTTTCATTCACCATGGTAAAGATCATTCTAATTATGTTAATTATTTAATAAAAATAAAAAAATGACAATATATTTGATCTTTTTATGAACTATCTGATGATGTATGTTTTATAAATTAAAGGACAAACCCACCTTAGAGTGGTTTTTTTTATAAAAAATAAATAAATAAATATGAAGTGCAAGAGTTATGAAACATTAACTAACACATTACTTTAATAAGATGAAGGAATGCACATGCTACCTTATTTTTTATTTTTTATTTTTAATTTTTGTCTTCACTTACTTTTACTATTTATTTTTCTTGTTTTTTAGTTTAACCACCATTATTAAATAAAAAAAAAATCAAACTATCATTTTTGAGATGATGATAACCATTTATTCTCAAGAGTTTTTTTTAGGAAAAAAAAAACAGAAAAGCATTTAAATTAATCTAGATTTTTTAAAAAAAACTATCCATCAATTTTTTTTTAAATTTTTTTAAAAAATCTTATCTAAAACTATTGAAAATATTATACTACAAAATTTAATTATTAAATTTTTCATAGATACTTATAGAAAAATGGATTTTTATTTTAACATTTTGTTCACAAGTTATCTCAAACATACTATAAATTATTTGATTAATTTAAATAGACTATACATATGAGACAACCTAGATGAGTAAAATGTTCATCTAGGTTGTCTCATATGTATAGTCTATTTAAATTAATCAAATAATTTATAGTATGTTTGAGATATAATAAGATTACACTTTGTGATTACTAAAATATTAATTAAAAGAAAACAGAATATATGCTGTTTTCTTGTTAATTGTTACGAGTTCGGTGTCATGAGCTGTTCCTTTCACCCAACAAAGAAAAGAAAAAGTAATGATAATGATAATAAAAGTGACAGATTTGAGCCGTTGGATGAATGTCGGGCAAAAAATCTAGTACTATGATAATTTTTTTATTCTACATCCATGTCATGATATAGTAGAATTTAGTGGAACATTCAACCATGTGTTAAATTATGAATGAAAGTGGTAGGTGTTGGCTTATAGATTTTGTCATGGTCTTAGGCTCGTGGATGAAGCTCCTTTTGAGGTTGTGAATGCGTTTAGATTGACCTACAAGATAATTCATCTCGGTGTGGTGCTGACTTAAACACACTCCGACATCTAAGTTAGTCCAAGAAGTGTTTAGTTCAACTAAGCACTTAGAGTATTGCTTACCCCTTGAGGTGAATGGATGAGACTATTTATAGTGATTGTTATTTGACATCCATTTAAGACATGTGCAATATTGGCAGCGTTAGCGTATGTGTAAGTCTTAAGGTTGAAGGCTTTCAATCACCAAACTTAGTTGGAATATTACTCCTTTACTAATAGAGACGACATAATTGACCTAACACTCAAGACTTTCACTTTCCATTATTTGAGGAAGTGTGAACCTCAAACGTACTCCTAAGATGCCTTGGACTTGGGCTTGCTCATGGTTACGAGCCTTTTCTAAGACAACCTTCAATAGTGGGTATGGTAGTACTAGAAATTTTATATAGCACTATCTCCATTTAATGACATGTTAAGTTTAATTAGTAATGATTTAGTCTTTGTATTTTCAAATTTTTAACAACCTAGTCCATTCGATTTTAATAAGTTACAAACAATTTAGTCTCTGTCATGAAAAATATTATTAAGATTAACCAAGATTTCTTACATGCATATATAGATTGATAACTAATTGAAGGTTAAATTTGTTAATAAATTATAAAGACTAAATACATCACATAATAAAAATTAACATTGATGATCAGTGTTTTTCTGACAAAGACTAAACTCTTCTAAATTTCAAAGTAAAGTGATGAAATTCTTACATATTATAGTTCAATGACTAAGAGTCCATTTGGATTAACTTAAAAGATAAACGTTTTTCAAAAATTCATTTTCATTTAAATACTTTTAATAAGAAATCTTTCAAATAAAGACACTGATGATTTTCAAAATCCATTTTGAGTAGTTGTCAAACACTTTTATTTATTTGAAAATAATTTATTTTTTAAATTAAACACTTGAAAAGGTATTTCAAAATGACATATCTTTCAAAATGTTTGGAATACCTTTTCAAGTGTTTAATTTAAAAAATAAGTCATTTTGAAATAAATACAAATGTTTGGCAACTACTCAGAGTGGATTTGCAAAACCATTAATGTCTTTATTTTAAAAAGTTATTATCCAAAGTGTTTAAATGAAAATAAATTTTTGAAAAACATTTTAAAAATTAATTCAAATGGGTCCTAAATTGTTACAAATTTGAAGGTGCATGTCCCAATCAACTAAAATTGAGTAATTAAATTATTAATTTGAAAGTTTAGGAACCTAAAGTGTTATTCAACTACAAGTATACTAATTTCATTTGATAATAAAAAATGAGTGATAAGAAGCCCATCATAACATAATTCAACTGAAATAAAGACATTATCAATATAAATCTTAGAGATTGGAAATGCTCAAAATATAACTAAAAAAACAAAGGGAAAAAAAGATATAAGAGGAAGATTAAAAATAAAATACATGCATGCATGAACATATATTGCACAATATTAAGGACATTCTTCAATTTTTCTTTATTCATCCATGAAGAACTAAGGAATAATTTTTAGTACTACTTTAGAAATATTGTGAAAAAATATATATATTTTTAGTTTATTTTAAATGGAATCAAATGAAAATGGTTATAAACTATACTAATGAATTGTTTAATCACAAATATTTGATTTAAATTAGTATAATAATTAGTTTAAAATTTTAATTAAAACAACTTGTTTGTTTCCTAAAAATTAATAAAGAGAGACAAAGGAAAATAGGATTAAAGTGATAAAAGGAATTTAAAAAATGAAAGGGGCGCCTATGGTTTTTGCACCAAACCTATGGTTTCTAATTCTAACTTTTAACTTCATTTTGAATTTTGAACCTTTTTAATCACAAAATTTTCTCACGATAAAACAAAACAACAACAACAATAATAATAATAATAAAGACAAACAAACATTGAGGAGCAGGCTGCAAGTTGCATTTGAAAGTGATTTGTTATTCTTTGAGGTTAAGTCACAATTTAATTCCAAACTTCCATTTTAATTCCAAACTTCCATTTCCAAAATTTATGTTTGTTTTTTCTTAAATTTCATACTATAATTCTTAACTTTTTTTAGACACATTGAATATTAGTGTCAAATTTTAAAAATAAAACTATTTTGAGAACTAGGTAATGATTTAGTTTTATTGTACAAAATATTATTAATATTTATTGGGATTCAAATTTGTTTACTAAACGGTGAATATTAAGTGGTTATATACCTATGTGATAAATATTAACACTTAATTTTGATAATATTTATTTTAATAGCAACTAAATTAATGAAACTTATTATAACATAAACTACATTGTTACAAAATGAAAATTATAAGGATAATTTTTAAAAATTAGAGTTTGAACAAGTTTAGAATTATTTTCAAAAAAATAATAAAAAGAAAAAAAAAACACTCTCTTTTACGTTTTAAGTTTTTAACAACCATTCATATAAGTTTTAAATATAAATTGTTTTAAATTAAATATAAGAATTCAAATTTTTAAAGTCTCTTACCAGACAATTATTCCCCCTCAAATGACCATGGAGAGTAGGAGACTAAGAAAACAATGGGCTTTAGCTTTGGGCCCATTATCTTTCCACTTGAACTTCTCTTAAAAACAAGATTTTTCACATTTATTTCCATTGAAAAATAGAATCAAATCACTCACCCTACTAGATTTTTGTATAGGTGATCGAATTTTTGTGGTCGAAATAAATTTTAGACTCGGGCTCTGAAAGTTAGGATATGTAACTCTTTAATTGCATCATCCCTCTTCATGCTCACATTTAACTAATCTAATATAATAGTGCTCTCACATACTAGGACTTTTCCTCACTCATTCTCTTGTGGTCTTTCACTCTCGTTCGCACTTGTATTCTCCATTTTCAAAAAAGAAGAAAAAAGATTTGCGAGTAGTTTGTGACATTAACAAAAGTTACTAGTAATTATTTAAAAAACTATAACAATCTCAAATTAATCCTTTGATAGAGCATTTCAAAATCAATAGGGCAAAAATATCTTTGAAACATGTGTTTGTTCGTGTGAAAACCAAATTAAATGCTTGACCAAACTAGTAGCATCAATTAAAATAGAAAGATATAAAGGAATACCATATTAGCAACATCTCACAAATATCTTATAATTTAATTATATTTCATAACTAGAATTCTACATTATTATTATTTTTTTTTTTTTTTTTGACATTTTAAGCTTGTGATACATTTCGTCTCATACTAAAATTTTATATTATTTTATAATTAAAATATTTAAAAAATTCAAACTGTATTTAATATTAATTATTTAGAAGTTTTATTTTTGAACCATCATTAATCACACTATGTATAATAATTAATTATGGAATCTCATTGAATGATTTCCTATTTTATTTATTAAGGAATATGTTATGTATTCTTAAAATTAAGGAATATATGATATGCTAATTACATTTGAGATTCCTTCCGTTTATAGTCAGAATCACATTTCTTTTTGGGTTCAGTAGTGGGTTTTTCTTTGTATTATTTGATGGGTATTTAACATCTGTTGCTCAACTTTGTTTATTTCAAATATATATAGAGTTATTCTACTTTTTATTTGTTTTCTAAATCTTAATATCATCCTTATTGTTTTTTTTTTTTTTTCCTTTTTTATATATACTTTTATCTTGTTTATTTTTGTTAAAATATAGTTTTTCCTCTCTACTAAATCTATTTGTCTTCATCTTTCATTCTTGGTGGTTTTGCTGCAGTTGTGAATTTTTTTATTATTATTATTATTATTTTTTTTTTTTTTTATAAAAACTCGACTTTTTTCAAATACTTCATGTAAACTTTCTTTGCGAAGAAGCTGATTTCATTGAACGTGCGATCCTGATACAATTTCAAGCTCTAGATTATTTTTCGTTGTTTAATTTTTAAGCACGAGAAAATTTTTCAATAGTGAGAAGTATTTGCTCTTCTCAATCAAATTCTAAAAATTAAGAGTGGAGTTGTTATTGTTGTGATTCTTCATTGTATGGATATCGAATCACTATATAAAAATTTAGAGGGAGTAGCCGACCTTTGTAGAATAGATCATCGATGGGATGAGGCAAAGTGCAGTGACAACTTAATGAGGCGAGATAGAGATGGAGAACTCGGAATCAGAAGATAGAATGAAAGTGAAATATTTAACTAATAATTTTTTCAGAGTTTCAATCCCGTATTTTACAGAATTACCAACTGTCAAGTAAGTAGTTATTATCTCTTATTTCTTCTAATGTTCACCAATTATTCTCTGATTGTTCAATAAAATATTAAAATTACAGTATAATTAACTGATGAACATCAAACCATTTTCAAATAATCATTATATTTGTATATGGTGTATATTATCATTAAGGTGTAATACAGGTTTGGTCAAATTTGGTTGCTGGATTCCCAAACTATAAAGGAGAATCTTTCAAATGGAAAAAATAAAAGAATTAGATTTGAGAATTTAATAATTCGAAAATTATAGTTTAGATAAAATCTTTCTTGAATATCAATAATTTTTAAAAACTCTGTAGTTTTTTGAATAAATTGATTATATATGCTATTTGGGATATTTTTGCAATCTATTAACTATTAATGAAAATTTTTGAATAATTAACTATCAATTAATTAAATCAAAATTCGATTTGCTATTTTATCCTAACCTGAAAATGTTTAGCTACTTTCCAGAATAAAACTTAAAAAAAAAATGTTATATCTCTCGTCAGCTCCATTTGAGTAACTATTTAATTTTTATGTTTGTTTTTTTAAAATTAAGCTAATTTCTTCTTAATTTCTTGCCATAGTTTCCATCTTTCTTAAATACAAAAACCTGAATTCTTAGCCAGGAGTCAATTTAAAAAAAAAAAAAAGTTTTTAAAAGCTATAGCCTCAGTTATTAACCATTTTGCTTTTCTTTTTTTCTTTTTTTGTATTTTTTAAAATTAATTCTATAGACACCTATTCTACCTCTAAATCTCTTGCTTTGATATCTACTTTTTAACTGTGTTTTAAAAAATCAAGTCAAAATTTGAAAACTAAAAAAAAAAAAAGTACTTTTTAAAAACTTCTTGTTGTTTTTTGAATTTAGCTAAGAATGCAACTCATCTACTTAAGATTGATACAAATCACGGTAAGAAAATGAAATTAAATAGGCTTAATTTTCAAAAATCAAAAACAAAAAAACAAAATGGTTACCAAACATGACCTACTTTTTTTAGTTTTCAAAACTTTGCTTGATTTTTTAAAACATTAGTAAAAAATACATAATAAAGCAAGAAATTTAGAGGTCGAATGAGTGTTTATTGACTCAATTTTCAAAAACTAAAAATCGGAAACCAAATGGAACGGAGCCTAGTCTTTAATTTTTAGTTTGATTTGTTTAAAAACAATTTCTTAATTATGATTTTCATCTTTAACTAGTTGAGATAAATTTTAAGTTAGTAACAAAAAGGATTTTTCATCTTAAAAATAAGAGAAGTGACATTTAAGGTACAACCAATTTTGTTACATAGTGTTGCGAGTTTGTTTGAATTGATTTTCTAAATACTTAAACACCCTATTTTAAATATTTAGAAAGGAAATTCAAACATGCCCCTAAATTTTCCCAAATTAAAAGCGAACCCAACTCTTTTAATGGAAAATATCTTTTGCTAAGTATTTAGATATTTTGAAGTCTCTATTCGGATGTACCAATCATGAGACCCAAATCGATCCAATTGACCCAATGAACATGACCAATGATTCATTCATTTTGGTTTCAATTAGGTCATAAACTCTCAAATTGTGCCTAGAAAGTACTTTATGCTTCATATATAATAAATTCATGAGATGAATAAATTGAGAACTCTGGCTTCTTGATTAATAACATATTCTCTTTTTTTTCTTTTTTTTTTTCTATTAAGCTTAGGAGTTCATTATACACAAATATAAAAATTCTAGCGTATTGGAAATTTTTTAAATAAAATAAATAAATTATCTTAAATAGAAAAACTGCTAAAAATATCTATAATTAATAGCAAAATACATAGTCTATCACAGATAAATAGTAAAATTTTGCTATATTTATAAATATTTTGGTTCGTTTTACTATATTTGAAAAGAGCCCATAAATATATTCAACCTAATAAATTTAGGCATTCATTATAAACTCTTTTAAATACACGTGACACTACTTGAAAAGCTTTGAAATCATTTGGCTTTTGAAATAAGTCTATAAACACTTTTTTTGCTTCTATATTTATTTGTTCTATTATCTACTTTCTTTAAATATTTTTCAAAATCAAACCAAGTTTTGAAACTAAAAGAATAATTTTTTAAAATTGTTTTGTTTTGAAATTTGACTTAGAATTTAACCTTCTTACTCAACGAAAATGAAAATCATTAAAAGAAAAAATAAAAAACTAAAGTCTCATTTGATTGTCATTTCATTTTTGGTTTTTGGTTTTTGAAAATTAAGTCTATTTTCTTCCCATTTTTTACAATGATTTGCATATTTTTTTTAAGTATAATGATTGAATTCTTAGTCAAATTCTAGACACAAAAACAATTTTCTAAAAGCTACTTCTTTTAGTTTTCGAATTTTAACTTGATTCTTTTAACTATTGATAAAAATTAGACAATAAAAAAATATGAAAATAATATCTATAAACTTAATTTTGAAAAATAAAAACAAAAAAATAAAATAATTAACAAACACGCTTAAATAATTAATACACGAGACTCTTCAAAAACAAATTTGGGTTTTTTTTGGCTACGTAATTTCATGTAAATATAAACCAAATATCTTAGATATTTTTAATAAAGGAAAATTATAATTCAACAAGAAGAAAAACAATTTTGTTAAAATTTTTTTAAAAAAGAGTGATAAATAATTGGAGAGAAGATTTAATAAGAGGATGTGACGCTAGGACTTGGCTTGGCACGGCATATCGATAAGCACTGAGCCCCTTATATTATATCACTTCCGTACCATGCCACGCCCATTCTTATCCTTTCATTTTTCGATTTCCCATTTTTGCCCTTCCAAACTTCCTCTACCATGTTAGGACCAAGGATACTGGCTTGTCATTTTCACTTCCTTTTTTTTCCTCATAGGGGCATCCTCTAATATTCTAACAAAGATGCTTTCTTACGTCACTGCTTGGTTTTCTTTTCCACCAAACTCACTTCTCACCTAACCATGGTTACCATTCTAACCATAGTTAGTATTTTCTTTAAAATATACATTCACGTCAAATCACACAATACTACACTACCTAACCATGGTTAGTATTCAACCATAGTTAGTATCTTCTCTATACATATCACACGATATGAAATGAATATTTAAGAATAACGTAGTGAATTTGAATTTTATTTTCATTTTTAAAATTAGTGGGGTTTTAGTATATATATTTTTAACAAATACAGTGTAAAAAAACTTTCAAAAGAATATATGTAAATTATTTTTAAAAAAGCATTTTTACGAATACTTGAACTTTCAACTTTACAAAAAGAATATATGTAAATTATTGATAAATTATGCTCGAATGGTGAATACATGCGTGAGATAATGATTGTGAAATTATTGAAAGCATATTTATCGTTTTTATAAGCATTTTTCTTTCAAATCATTATGTTACTTGGAGTAACATAATAATAGAGTTCTTACAGAAAGATTAAATGAAAAAGAAAAAAAAAAAGCACTGAAAATTATCTTATGAAAAGCACTTGAATATTCATTGCCCAAATGTAGTATTCGAAAATCTATAAACCACATATCAAATTTTTAAAAAGCATTTTCAATTAACAAAAAGGAGAAACAAACAAAATAAGAGACGATTCATGATTCAAATCCACGAAGCAACTAAGAAATAAAAATAAATAACAAAAATTAGATCTCAATTATAAATCTTTCAAAGTTAATTATCACAAGTCATAACAAAGAGAAAAAAAAAGAGTTATGCTGGAACTAGAAAAGTAACATACAGATCTCAAAATATTGCTCCAGAAAAGGGCAAAAAAAATTATATCCTCCAATAGACAGCAAAATCCTAATTTCCAAAAGAGAGAAAAAAAAGAAAAAAAAAAAAAGAACAAAAAACCTCAAAATTTTACTTCTAATTTTTCAGTTTCATGCTCCCTAAATCATCCGGTTCTTTTCAGTAAATTTTCCGGCGAAAATTCCGAGCAAGATCTCTTCCTCTGCAACAAAGAGGAGCTAAATCCGAGCATGGAAGTTCCCATGTCGAAATCCAGAACGATATCCTCCATTTGATACCCTCCCAAAACGACGGCGTTTCTCGGCTTCAATCCACCATCAACAAACCCTAAACAGAAAGCTTCATCGTTAACCTTCACCATTGAATTTCTTCCATTGATTTTCCATCCCACCATTTCACTCTGCAAAATCAGTTCAATCTCCGGTACTTTTGGCCCTGTGGCCGTCATCTCCATGTTTTCCGACTCAAAACACGCCTCAAACGGCGCTAACGGCGCTACTTCTTTCATGTTCATCGCTGCCGCTGCCGCCCTGAAAGCCGCCGTCAGAGAGTTAAAGATTGAACTCTCTAAGACAGTGTACGGAACAACCGTGCTTAATCTCGTTCCTCCGCCTCCTCCGCCGTCTAAATCGAGCAGCGACTTGTTCAAATCGAGGCGGTTACCGTCGACTTTAATGGCTTTCACGTTGATGAAATACTCCGGCGACTGGGAGGCGTCGATTTTCTTAGTCAATATCGGCGTGTAAGTTAAAGAACTCGAAATCTCAGATCCATAAACAGAGTCTTGACTCCCACTATCCGGAAAAACGACGCCGTTCGTCGATGAAAGACAGATAGAAAACCGCCGGTGAGAACCGAGCTCCGTTGCGATCTGAGCCGGAAATGAGATTTGATTCCGGCCAAGCCCTAAAATCCCTTTAGCAGATTTCGCCAAACCTTGTAAAAGAAACCTCGGAACACAAGAATGAAGAGCAACAATCACCGCCGCCGTTGACCGGTCCAAAGACCTCACCGCCACCGTATCCTCAACCAGAATCGCCTTACCTTCCAAATACCCAAACGGATTCGCAGCGATTACATCGCACGCGCCTCTAACAGGCCCAGATCTACCCCCACCAGTGGCCGCAATACACTGAATGGAGCGGCTGGGAATCGGGCGGCTGGAAGAGGATCCACCACAAGCCATCCAGAGAAACTGACCGCCGAGATCGACGGCGAGATGGACAGGCTTAATCGGAGAGCCATGGTAAACAGTGGCCAAATACTGATTGGTAACGGAATCCTTGGTTAGTGGAATTACCAGAGAGAAGGTACGGCCATGGAAGAGGGTTGAGAAACAGAGATGAAGAAGAAGAAGAAGAAGAAGGGGAGAATGGGGAACAGCCATGGAAATTTCTGGTACAGTCGGCGGAGTTTCGCCGCGGATTGGGAATAGGTTAAAGAGAGAGAGAGAGAGAGAGAGAGAGAGAGAGAGAGTGTGTGTGAAGACTTTGGAAGAGGAAATTTTGGATAAGGGCCAGGTGGAGGAGTTTGTTTAAGAGAATATATTTATAAAATCTATGGATCTTATTATTATTATTATTATTATTTTAAAAAAGTGAAATTTATATTATGAAGGAAAAATGATGGGATGCTGAGATGGAAATGAATTTGCAATCTTTTTATGTCTATCTTCTTTGGCCAAAATTTAGATAAATGGTTTTTACAAATTCATGTAACAAACGGGGGTGTGTGTGTTTTTTTTGGGAACATTTATTTGTATTCTTTTCTTCCTACTTCTTAGTTGTATTTGAGAATAGAGGACATATACCTAGGGTTTAAATTTTAACCTAATCCATAATCAGACACTAATTACAATTATAAAGGTTGAGGTTAAAAATTAGAAAAATTATCTTAAATGACAATTGCTAAAAATATTTATAAATAATAGCAAAATATCATAATGTCTATTTGTGATAAAGTGCGATAAATTATTATCTATGTCTATCATGACACAGCTAGACACAAATAGTAGGGTTGGCAACGAGGGCATGGCGGGGTGGGGTGGGGGCATGAGGGGTTCCCGTCTCCCCCTCCCTCTCTCCCCAATCCCCATGGGGGAACTTACCCCCATCCCCGTTTCCCTCTCCGCGGGAGAGAGCGAGAGAGAGAGAGCGATAGTGTGAGAGTGAGCGAGAGAGATAGCATGATTGTGAATGAGGAAATGATGAGAGCGAGAGTGAGTGAGAGAGAGAGAGAGAGAGCAATAGCGAGAGTGTGAGAGAGAGCAAGATAGATAGAGTGATTGGGAGTGAAAAAATGATGAGAGCGAGAGCGAGAGAGAGAGAGAGAGATAAAGTGATTTCGTGAGGAAAGGATGAGAGCGAGAGAGAGCGAGAGAAAGAGAATGATTGTGAGCCAAAGCGAGAGTCGATATATATATATATATATTTTGAGTTGGGGTCGGGGAATCAGGGTCAAGGGGATACCCTCCTCGTCCCTGGTTTGACGCCCATCCCTAGTTAAACCGAGGATTCTCCCATCCGAACGGGTCGGGCCCCATTGATTTTTTTGCGAACCTTAACAGATAATAGTCTAGTGCGGTCTATCATAGATAGACAGCAAAATTTTGCTATATTTGTAAGTATTTTGGTATATTTTCCTATATTTGAAAACAAACTCTAAAAATTATATATATATTTTTTCTACAATATGGGGTGGAAAATCGGGAGGAAAAAAGGTCATTGATATGAATAAAATTTAGGAAAAATTTACCTTTTTAATCTTTAAGTTTTAAAGAATAAGTGTGTTTGGTTCTTGAGTTTTCAAAACAAACCGTTTTAGTCTCCAAGCTTTTTGGAATAGGTGCATTTGGTCCCGAAGTTTTCAATAAGTATTTTTTTAGTCTCGAGTTTTTAAGAACGGGTTTAAAAGGTTCCTAAAGTAAGTTTTGTATTATTTTAAATGATTATATGATATTTGGAATTAGAAAAATCAATTAAGAAATACTTTTAGAGGGAAGATATAATTTCTTATAAAATTAATTTCCTAATTCAAAGTAATAGTATAAATTTATTGAAAGGACCTTTTAAACCTATTTTAAAAATTATGAATTAAAAAGTTACATTTTGAAAACTTAGAAACTAAATGTACATATTTTTAAGAACTCAAAAACTGAAAATGTACATTTTGAAAACATAATGACCAAACATACAACATATTCACCAAAACAAGGAGGGGGCGAGGCCGAGGATGTGATACAAAAACCATAGCAAATTGGAATTCAAGACCTTTTAGTATGAGAACCACTGATTCTCATGGTAAAACTCTTTAGACAAAGAATAAGTTTCTTGGCCAAAGATCCGAACACACCACAAGATGGGATGATCAATCCCACTCGAGTGTTCTTAACATGCAACTCAACACTTGATTGCAAAATTTAAGAAGCTCTCCTAGCTAAATTTGAAAGAAAAAGCTCAAAGTCAAAATTCAATCAATTGTTGACCTCCCAAACGACCTAATAGCAAGGCTTTATATAGTCTCCAAGTGAAACTCTAATGCCACATCACTAATCATAACAAAATGACAAAATACCCCTACTTAATATGACACAAAAAGACTTGGAAAATACCAAAATTACATGAAAAAGTATTAAATAAAATATGAGGAATAATTTTATGCCTTGGACGGTTCATATTAGGATGATTTGGATGACTTTTCCATCCCCAAGTTTTCCACAAGGGTGGGGGTGCTCTACAAAAGATTTGCAGGGATCGATTCATTGTGGAAACTTTTTCATTAATCACTACTATGAAAATCAATTAACTTATATCACTACTATCAAATTTTTAATTAAATAGTTAAATTTCTCACTAAATTTTTTTATATGATTAGTTTCACATTGACAAATTGAATCTAAAGAGAAATTACTCTAATTTTATAGTAAAAGGAAATAATTACCAACCAAATTATCTATATATTTATAATCTAAATTTAAATGTTTAGATCAAACACATTTATTATCTTGACCATTAAATAATAAGATTTGAAATTTGAATATATTATTTATATAATAAAAACAACATAACATTAAATTATTATATAAAAAAAGGTTAGCAGGGTGGGGACGAGGAATGCATTCTCCGTCCCCGTCCCCGTTTAGCCTATAGGAAAAAAAATTTTCCACTCCCTTCCCTTTCTCATTTTTCACCTAAACGGGAAACCCTACCTCGTCAGGGATAGGTCCTCATGTATAAGAATGAAAATCTCTAAACCAAGTAATGTATAAATAAACCATGTGTGAAAATGACTTTGGTAAGTGATATTGATGTAGTTTACTATGCAAGGGTTATTTTGTAATTTTGCTTCAGTTCCTTGTTAGTTAGTTGAGTTTGTTATTAGTTAGCTTAAATACTCTATAAATATGAGACTTTAAAGTCATACTAAACATTCTTGTGCTAATTCTTAGAGTGTTTCCCCTTTGATTTTTTATTTCATTAAACCTCTTTACTAAATTTTGTTTAGACAAATAGTGTTTGCAATGTGATTGTCTCTATAGTGTATGGGCCACCAGTTTTTCAGACCAATAACGCAGCCTTTTCATTGTGGGGATCATCCTTGAATGAACATTACTTTGACAAAAGGCATATTTTTAAAGGATATTCCTTTAATTTGTAGCAACCATTTCTGTACATATATATATTGGGTAATAGAGAACCACTAAAAAAGGTCATGATTTCAACAAAATCTTCTACATTTGGAATTTTCTCGTTAAAAAATATCTAAATATATATATATATTCTTTATCTAAACCAAATATAGTTAAAAGAATACTTTATAATTACTTGATTCTTTAGAAAAAAATTAGGTCAAGTTTTCCCAAACATCATTCTCTTATTTTGTATGTCACGACTTCAATCAAGATCTAATATGACCTCGTCTCAAAGTATACCCAATTCTTTAAATTCATTCAATTCTTTGTTGTTATATTTTAACTCACCTTCGATCACTTCATCCTTATAGCTCAAGATCGAAATCTGGTTGGAGATTTTTTTTTTTTTTTTTTAATTAAGAAAAATGAGAGACATTTACCAATTTTCTATGAAATTTAGGGATTTCCCACACTCATTTAGAAAGATATGAAAAGGGTGAAAAGGAATTTGAAAAAGACAATGATCAAAAAAGTCTTTTCATCTGTGATTAAGGAATGTAACATGTTAATAGAGGTTGAAAATTTAATCTCTCGCTCTACTACAACAAAAATAGGTTTTTATGACTCTAAAAAGTTGCCATGAACACATTTCTTGACTTTTTTCTTTTTAAGTTTTTGAGTTCACCATCAAAGAAAGTATATAGATGACACAAGAAAAATGAGTCATTATTGGTTATTTTATGACTTTTTAATACAGTCAAGAATAAACATTTATTGACATTAATTATCTATCATGGTAACCTTTTTTATGATAATTTATCATGTCGATAAATGTCCAAAAAGTTGACTTTTTCTGTCAATTAAACCTTTACATGAACATTAAAAATCTGTCACAAAAACATTAACAATGACACATTCACAATGTCACAAATGCTTTAATGGTGACACTTTCTAAATGTCTTTGAATTACATATATTAACACTTATTTATGGTCATTAAAGCCCAATTGATGACAATATTCTAATGTCACATAAATACATCTTTGACATTTGTGAAATGTCAACAAAATACTTATAATGATGGATAATTATTTGCTTTATACCTGTCATTACACCTATGTTTCATCCAATTTTGACACAAAATATGTACACAAACATAAATATGAACTTTCATATATAACAATAAGGTCAGTCACTTACAAAGAAATTATATATAAGAGAACTAGTAGCCAAACTTTGGTTAAATTATTTTCAAAGCAACTAAATACAACAAATATTGCCAAAAAAAGTGTTAGTACTATCCCAACAAAAAACAAAAAAAAAAAACATATATAAATAAGTTGTTTGGCGATTTCTTCACTTCAATGTATCCGTGCAAGACCTAGTAAAAAAAAACATTTTAGAATTCAACCCAATCCATCAATGTTAACAATAATAACAATACTCAAAGTCACAATATAATTACATAAATAGGCTTAAAATCACATTATAAGCTCAATGAGAATAATCACATAAATAGTTTGTCCAAACTTTTTTAGGATATAACAACTAAATTATCATGAACTAATCAAATTATAACAATAAAACTTAACAAGCTTACATGAAAATGATCCTAAGCTTGTTGATAAAAAATCTAAAATAAAAAACAAATAAATCTAATAATCATACTCCAAAACTCAAAATGACAAAAGTGAGTAGTATAACAGCAAGAGTTACAACTTCCTTAAACAGTCTACTAACTCCCGATATAAGTCATAAGTATTTCTCTCAAACATAAGTAAAGTCATAATAAGAAACATTAATCTCCTTCTATCAATGCTCAACAACATTCCTTAAAAAAATCACAAGTATAAAATAAACATGGAAGAAAAAATATTGAATTCATTTACGTGTCATACTTTCTTCAAGTGCAGTGAACTTGAGCCTAATAGTTTCAACGCAATTGGTTGCTAAGGACTGAAAATCTTCTTGCTAAAATTACTATTCTCTGAAAACTTTTTTTGGTTCTTACATTTAATGACTGTTATTTTCAGTCATAAATTAATAACACGAATGAATTTTGAAAAATCTGAAAAACTCTGTTTTTTCTCGCAAAAAATGCGTGATTTTGGCTTTAATGATTGTTTTTTTCCTATTTTTGCCACGGTTCAAGAGTCAAGAATTGTAGTTTTCAATTATTTTCATATTGATACTTAATTTATAATTTATTAAAATATAGTTATTTAAATTTTTATTCGATTATTAGAATTTTAACTAATTTTGTTTCATCTAAATTACTCAATAAAAGTATAAGAAAAATAATTATTATAAAAAACTTAATCATTTAAAATTTGAAAACATTATTAATATTGCAAGCTTGCCTCAAATGAGACGTAAACTTAAAATTAAAATTTACCTAACACTATTAATATTTTTCTAATTTTATTGAATCATAATGGAATCATAGCGAGAATCTTAATATCTTTTTACTATTGCAAGCTTGGTCTCAAATGAGTCGTAAGCTTAAGAATGTGTTCAGTCAAGTGTTTAATTTAAAAAACAAGTCATTTTGGAAAAAAATTGGAGTGCTTAGCAACCACTCAAAATAGATTTTGAAGTGTATTTTAAATAATTTTTATCAAAATAATTTAAATAAAAATGAATTTTTTGAAAAAAAAATTTTTCTCAAGTCAATCAAAATGGGCTCTAAGTCCGTTTTGGTTCATATAATTAAATTACAAAAATTTAGTAATTATATTACACAAATTTAGTATTAAAATTAAAATTTACTTAACGCTATTAATATTTTTCTAATTTTAAAATTAATTAACCTAACATCATAACTAGTTTTTATGTTCATTGCTCTTTAATGATAATTAATTCAAGTCCTATATTGATGACACTAAAAAAATAGTCATAAAAGACTAAAAATCCAAAATTCTCATTTTTTTCCTGCCAAAAACTTTTTTTTTTTTTCATTTTAATGACTCTAAATACATGTCACTCTTTAATGACTATTAATTCTAGTCATAAATTGGTGATACAAAAAAAAATCATAATAATTGAAAATTCTGAAATTTTCGTCTGGTTAAAATCACACCTTTTTCATTTCCTTACATTTAATGACTGTTATTTACAATCATGAATTTGTGACATAAAAAAACCGTCATAAATTTAAAAAAATTTGAAAATTCCATTTTTTCTCGCAAAAAACCCATGAAATTAACTTTAATGACTGTTTTTTCTCTATCCTATCTAGATGTTCTACTATTGATGTATCATAAAATGTAAACAAAGTATGATGCATTTTTTTTTTTCTTTTAGCCGTGTGTTTTTATTTTCTTTAATTTGGGAACAAATAATAACAAATAATGTGCTTTTTTTATGTTATAAAAACAATGGAACCAAATAGAGATAGTCCAATGGACTGGTGTTAAAACTTTAATACCATACATTACATGCATATAGTAGTGTTTATTTGGTAGCATTCATGTTTTTATAATCAAAGCAAACATAACTTAATTGACATATGAGTGTATTAACGAACATAATCTATAGTTTGAATCCATTATTTTTATTATTTTTTTTGTATTTATTGTTCACATTTTTTGAGTAGTATATGTATTTGACTATTTGAAAACTTTTTCTTATAATCTGTTTCTCATTTTACATCATTGTTATTAAAACGGGGAATGATAGAATATGACTCTTGTTCGGGTTACCTATCTATTTTTTATTGAAAAAAAAATAAACTTTTTATCATAAGTCTTCAGCCATAGGTGTTTTTGGTCTTTTTGATTTCAAAATATATTATTTTATTTTCCGTTGTTAAAAATACATTTAGAGGCTCTTTTCAAATATAGCCAAAGGAACCAAAATATTTACAAATATAGTAAAATTTCACGGTCTATTTGTGATATATTGCAATAGATCGTGATAAACTATTATTTGTGTTATGATAGACACAGATAGTAGTCTATCTGCGATAGATCGCGATAGACTGTGTATTTTGCTATTAGTTGTAACTATTTTCAACAGTTTTGCCATTTAAGATAATTTCCCTTTAAGATGCCCTTAAATAGTTTATTATTACTATTTTAAATGTCAACATGATATTTTTGTTGTGAAAAAACATCCCACCACTACGACAGGAATAAGCAAAAAATAACAAAAAAAAAAAAATTAAAAGAAAGCAAGAAAACTGAAAACACAATAATTGATATGGAAAAACTCCAAATCGAAGAAAAAACCACAGACAAGAAAAAATTTCACTATGTGAAATAATATTACAATCACATAGAGTAATTATCTCTCCTGATCAAAGTTACAATAGCACAAAACTTTTATACAACTCACACCCTTTAATCCCACTCTCAAACTAGAGAGTACGAAAGAGAATATAACTAAAGTGTTTGAAAGTGGGACAACTTGAAATCAAAGGCATAGAGCGCTCCTTTTATAATGCTTAGAGTCTATCACTTTTTTTAACATTTTCGATGTAGGACAATTGCACTTTTAATATTTTGCCAAAACCTAACAAATTTCACCTTCGCAAAATATTTGAAGAATCCACAGCTTCTGCTACATCAATTATCTTCACAGACAATCATGATTTTCAACTCAGAGAGTTATTATAACACACTCTACCATAAAAAGTAGACAACTTAGAATACCACCTTCCAAAATTTTTTTTTTTTTTTTTTTTTTTTTTTTTTTACGTTACATGTGTTTATAGTGCAACCTCCACCCACTTGGCTCATGATTGATCAAATTTGTATGAGTGATAAGAACATAGGTAGATGAGGTCTAAATGCAAGCATACACTATCGATGAAGTAAAAGTTTATACTGAGAGTGAGAGAGGCATAAAAGTAAATTAAAAACAATAAACAATGAAGAATAAATAGGGGTTAACAACGTTTCAATCTTTTTGGGTGTTATGCCTTAAATGATGCAACCACATCATTCCAAAACAATGAGTTACGCATGAACAGAAAACTACTCCTATTCGATTTTGTGTCAAGTTCCTTTAGGAGGTCTAAGCAACTAATACCTCATGTTTCCATGGTTAGCTGGATTTTAGATTAATTCAACTTTAGTTTCTTTATCCTATGGTGCCCCTTATTTCTAAGGTGATGTGACAGTCTTATTTCTAGGCTCGTAGTCCCATATCCCTGTGTGACATTCGTTTACCCCTTAATCTTTTTAGCATTAGAGCTCTGCTAGATTGATAAATTAAGTGACCAGTTTAACTTGCCAATTTTTTATCTTTAAAATCAACAAAGGGAATGCATAAAACAAAGTGGTATGAAGTGCAACATTACTTAAGCCATAACAACTATGGACATCCACATTGTTGAACCTCTAGGAAAATTTAGCTCATGATTAATGATAAAATAATAAGTTTTATTAAATCAGAAATCATAGCTACAAGGTAGAGTTTGAATGATGGAAAGAACATAAAATACTAAAACTGAATGATGAGAAATATTGGAAATACAACTCGAAGAGCAATGGGACAAGTCCTCAATTTCCTAGTCTTTCCCAAAGTTAATTCCACTCTTTCAAAGAAGAACCATTCCTCACGACACTTTCATGAGATGAGATGACCTAGAGCCGCTAAGCCTTATAGGAACTTTCATTCTTCAGGGCACTGACTTAGGTAATGGAGAGGATGTCCATAGGGTTGATGACAAGAATGGTGGAAAAGTATGGACGTTCGTAGCGATGGAGAGTTGCCGCCTTCGAATGATGATCTTCCTGCCTTTTATAGGCCCAAATCGGCAGAGGAATGCCCTAAAATCATGATCTGGATGATTACCCATCTTTTTAGGCATGAACAGTCATTTCAAACTGAGAAAACAGAAATCAAGTGGACTGGGCATGAAATTGGAAAAGCTAGGGCTCTTTGATGCAGCCGCAGTGAACAAAAATTCTTCGAATTAGACAGATCACCTGCCAAAGTTCACCAAATCACCTCAAAATCAGTAAATAACATCTTTTAAGATAATTACAACTCCCATAAGCTCATTTTACTATCTTGTTCAAGATTTTAGGGGAAAACACACGCAATAGTCCATTTTTTCTAAGTGTATATGTGAAAATAAAGGCCAAAGACATACATTTCATAACATGCATCAGCTCACCTGGAAGTTCTTTTACCATTAACATAGCTTCCACCACATACCTTGTATAACCGTCAAGTCAATGCCTGTGTGCAAAGTTGTGGAAGTGCTTACATCACATCCTCTGTCATGGTAAAGCAGACATACTATGAGGATGAATTTTGTCTTCTTCAAAGGAAGTCACTATCTCTCCTAGCGAGAAACACAACATCAGGATCAGACCCAGAGCCTTTTGACGAACCTACCTTATTTTTCACGTGTCCATACTGTCTATATCTCCAACAACATATCATTTGCTTCCTTAGAATCTCTATTGGAACCACTGCTAGACTCCACTGGACCACCATCGCGACTTGCACTTGTGGAATCCATATTGTATTAACACACTTTTGACTTGCACTTATCACAAGCCATAGTTGAAACCTTAATGAACTCATAAAGCTTGACATATCTACTTCACTCCTAGCAAATCTGCAAATAGTGAAAAACTCACACTATGCACAATACCACATAGACAGTTTCAAAAATTCTTTTTTGATGTGGAAGTTTAGGCAATGTTGCAACCATAGAGTATACTCCAAAATTCAAGAAACTACGAACCTAAAACTCTAATACCACTTGTTGGGAAAAACCTCTCACTACTACCATAGGAATAAGCAGAAAATAATAAAGAAATTAAAATAAAGCAATCAAATTGGAAACACACAATTAACGTGAAAGAACTCCAAATCGGAGAAAAAACCACATACCAGAAAAAATTACCATGTGAAAAATTATTACAATCATATAGAACAATTTTCTCTCCCAATCCTAATTACAATAGCAGTAACTCAAAGCTTTTATGCTATGCACACCCTTTATGGTTTTAATCACACTTTCAAACTAGAGAATATAAAAGAGAATTTAACTAGAGTGTTTCTAACTAGGATGATTTGAAGCCAAAGACATAGATTTCTTTTATAATGTTTGGATTCCAACACTTTCTTGAACCTTTTCAATGTCTCGTAAAATTAGCTGACGTGCACGTAAGTTGATTCAGACACCTACGGATTGAAAAAAAAAATTATATTTTCTCTCTCTTTCCTCATTTCTTTTTTCTTTTTAATTGATATTTTTAATTCCAAATATAAAGATGACCTTTAATGATACGTATTATAAATGTTACCGTTCTATTGTCCCTAATTCATCAACAAATTTAGAGAAAGTGAACGTCATAATTTCAAAGAGATATAAGTTTTGCAAAACAATTCTGCTCATACAATGCACAAAATTGATTATTGAATCAGCCTAGCAAAACACACATAATTGAAAAGAAAAAAGAAACTATGATATACCTTTTCCTTAGAAACTATCAATTTTGTACGATACTTCATAATTCTTTCAAACGTATATGAATATTTATTCTTGCAATTATTTAAATGAAAATATATTATAAGATGAAAATTACAACATTTATAAAATTTTAAACTGACTAGGGATGTTAAATTAAGTTTATAGAATAAACTTCATATATAAACAAAAATTATTGTTTGGTCTTCTATATGATCAATTATTGATCTTTTTACAGATGTTATGGACTGGATGGAACCCAAAAAGATAAATTAAAATAAACAAGATTTAACACATCATTCAAAATTGACTCATGTTTTTTCTTGGGATGAAGTTGGATTCCAATCTCATAAAGGTAAAACATGACAGTTACGGTTAAGCTAAGTTCATATTGGCTTATATTATATAATCATTTTTTTAAAAAAATAGAATGGTATAATCTTATAAATCTAAGCTTAAGTTTTTGAAAACAATTGCAACTAAAGAGAAAATATCTTTTTGTTTTGGGTCTAATTTCCATTATAGTCTCTAGGTTTCAAAATGTTATTCTTAAATTTTGAGTTTGATTTTAATCTAGTTCCCACATTTCATAATGACACAATTTTATCCTTAAGATTTAAATTTTGTTTTTATTTGGTCCCTAAATTTTAAATTTTGCACTTTTAACCTCAACTTTTTTTTACTACATACCCACTTTGAAAGAATTATAGTTAATTAAGTTTATGTCTCACTATATATATATTTGATAATCAATAGCAATCAACAAACAAAAAACTCTATGATATTTCCTTCTCGACTCCAATAAGTTGGATCAGCCAAGAAGGAAAAGAACAAGTCCAAACATTAGAAACTAAAACATTAACAACATGAACGACCAAATTATGAGCCACCCTATTACACGATTTAGACGCAAAACTGAGGCCTACAACATTAAGTCTAACCATCAAACTGTATATCCTAGCATAAATAACCTCCAAGGAGAAAAATCAAAGCTCATCGAGTTTAATTTCTTAACCACAACCTAGGCATTAAATTCAATCGACACTAAAGCAAAAACTATATGCTTCAAACAGCTGCAAACCTTCCAACAACGCTAACGTTTCTCCCACGTTTGTCTCTAGAATCTCCATGCAAAACAAAGCATGGACAATCGCCACCATTCCATTCACATCTCTAATAATTTCAATCGCCACCATCCCACTTAAGTTTCACTATTATTTATCACTATTAAAATTCCATTGCATAAACATATTTAATTAATTAATGGACATGGATGCAAGTGTGAGAATACTATTGAATTGGACTAGTGTACCAAAAATTTATATCTTGAAATTCAAAAGTTGGGTCAAACCACATTTTGACAATAAAATATAGGTTTTTGGTACAAATATTTCCACGACTCTCCATTTTTCTTTAGTCAAAAAAAAAAAATTTGATATTCAAGGCAAATTGTAATCAAACTTTGCCGCACAAATCACAATCGCTGATTCTTTTTTTTTTCTTTTTTTTAGAAAACTCACAATCGCTGATTTAGTTTTGCGGTTTATTATATATATATATATATATATATATATATATAAAAGAAAATTGTTCCCAAACGCAACAGAATCAATGGACGTTGAATCCATATAAATGGTAAAAGAAAATTTAGAGCGTTGTTCAGCCTCAGATAGTCTGATTCTGAATCGATCAAATTCCACAAGAAACTCGAAAATTTTCCTGGTGAGTATTTCGATCGTCTTTTCTTTTTATAATTTGTTTATAAGTATTCGATTCTATCTGGTTAAACTCAAATCACCCAATACTTTCTACACTGGTTAAATTAATTCGTTATTCTCAATTGAAACTTCAAATTTCTCGTGTTATGATCGGTTCGTTTGATTAGATGCTTTGATTAGAAACTTATTTCCACCAATTAAATCCATAGAGTAGGAAATCTATCATACGCTATTCATTGATAAGAGGAGAATCTGAAATTCTTGTGTCTGTGAATGGCTGCAAATCCATTTGTGTTTCTTTTAGTTGGAATAATAATTAGTTTTACTTATGTTGCTGGCTCAGTTGGTTTTTGGCTCCTTGGCGTTTGGTTGAGGATCTCTTGTTCAATTCAGTTTATTGTTCCTCGTTTTTCATTGAATCTTGCACAATCTTCATCATCTTGTACAGTTATTAAGTACTGTTAAATTTCAGGTCATGGAGTTATGATAATATATATAATTTGAATCTGTGATCCTATGTGCATTTCAAGTTTCAACTTAAAATAATGTTTAAACAAAGAAAATTGTGATGCTATTTAAAGCTGGTTGAGAAAAGATAGAAATCTCAAGTCCTCGTGCCTTTTCTTGAAGGAGTAGGAAAGAACGAACTCATTGAACTTGGATTCTTCGGTTTTCTACTATGGAAATGGATCGTGATGATTTGAGTATTCGATTATCTGCTCTAGGGAACATCATTGGTCTAAAGAGAAGCCTTAAAGAGGACAGAATTCCTTGCCAAATTGAAGAGGTAATTCAAATTAGAAAAAAGAAAAAAAAAAAATTGTAATGACTTTTGAAAGCGGTGTTTTAGGTGTAATACTCTTTTTGACAACACCACTTAAGTTTTTCTCATAGCACTTATAAATGTTTTTCGAATAGTACTTTTCATCATTTCGAAAGTGATCAGAAATTCACACCGATCTTTTTGGCTGCTTAATTGTGCCTAATTATTTTAGTCGGTGGTTCGGACTTCTGGTTAAATTGCTTTCTGAAGCTGCTGTTCTTTTGGGGTTTTCAGGGTCTGTTCTTAGGCTCTGTTGGAACTGCCCATAACAAAGATCAATTGAAGAAATTGAATATCACTCACATTTTAACCATTGCTTGTTCTTTGCCACCTGCTGATCCAAATGATTTTGTATGTAAAGTAGTTGGTGGTAAGTTTCAACTTCTATTTGGTGCAACGAAATTTTTTACAGACATGACTTTTTAATTTTACCCAATGTTTGTTGAAAATTGCTATTTAGGACCTGGAACTACTTACCTATGGCCTATATCACGCTTTAAAGAATGATTCAATCTGCATTTTTCACAGCCAATGAGTACTTTACAGGATTGGTTCATCTCCAGTTGCATCTTCTAAAAACAAAAATGTTTCCACATGCCATTATTCATGTAGGATATTCATTATCTATTTTATAAAACCGCTAAGGATTTATAGTATCATCGCCGTTTAAACTTAATGTACTAATTTGTGATTTTCATGATTCATAGGTTATTGGTGCTTATCATTGTAACAATTTATAGTATCATATTGTTGCTTGCGCTTCATGTACTGAACTTGTGATTATCATGACTTACAAGTTATTAGTGCTTATAATTGCAACAATTTATAGTATCATATCGTTGTTTAGGCTTCATGTACTGAACTTGCGATTGTCATGATTCATAACGTAAGTTGTCAGTGTTCATTGTTTTTCTATCAAATGGAATTCCTACTGCTGACATCCAATGTTATTTCTTGTTGTGTGTTAATTGAGGTAGTCTTGGACACTAGAGATGCAGATATTAAACAACACTTTGATGATTGTTTCAATTTTATCGATGAGGGAAGACAATCTGGTGGAGGGGTCTTGATTCATTGCTTTGCTGGAATATCCAGAAGGTGAATCTTTGGCACGGATTCTGCAAAGATTTTCCTCTCCTCTTAATCACCATATATTTTGTTTTCCTCCTTCCCAACTCATAGAGAGAGAGTGCAAAGATTCATTGAGTGTTCTGATTCAACAGTTAATCTTCTTGCATACCAACCCCATTTTTTTGTGCTAGATGTAAACTTCTCTTATTTTCCCTTGTAGTGTAACCATTACAGTTGCCTATCTGATGAAAAAGCGTGGTATGAATCTAACTCAAGCATTGGAACACGTCAAGAGTAGACGACGGCAGGCAGCTCCAAATGTTGGTTTCATGGTTCAACTCAAGGACTTTGAAACAGCTCTTCAAGGTTGATTTTGTCCAACCGAAACTACACCTATTCGTTCTTCATTTTCAACTTCCCTTCAACTGAATCTCTGTGATTTCATCATATCATATGTAGCTAGCAGATGATCAGATGAAACTGTCAAATGTTTGAGTTCTAAGCAGCTGCTGGTAACTTCCTTTAACAACAGAATGAGGTAAAATTCTTGAGACACTATAGAGCCTTTCTTGTTCCCATCAAAAGTAAATATATAATCATCTGAATATAGGTTTTATATCGCATATGACTTCCTTACACGGATCTTGATTATTATTAGTAAATGTATGCAATAGAGGAGAAACTTAACTACTTTTTTCCATATTATGTGCATTTTCTGTGATTTAACGATTGCCTTTGAACCAAAATCTAAATGAGCATAGATGAAAATTTAGCTAAACTATACAAACAATTCTCACTTTGTTTAAAAATTACTCTTGCTCTTTTTAAAGTTCCAGTCTTACATTTGACCTTTCATAAACGTCTCAAAACTATCATTGGAATAAAAATTCATTAGAATGTTTGACAAAAATAGAGATTTAAAATGAAGAATGAACATTGAAATCTAAACATTGTCACATTGTTCTAAGTTGTTGCCACATTCATTTCAAGTTCCAATTTCTATCTAAGATTCTAACTTATTTCTATTTCAAGACTAGTCTTGAAACATTTATAATAGGTTAGAATTGTAATATTGCAACTTTTGAAGATAGGTAGGGTTTTAATTTGTTAATCATATTTTCTTTTATCAGTCTTCAATTGGTAATATTTATTTAATTTTACATGGGAAATGGACTTTTTTTCTCAAAATATTTAAGAAACAGTTTATATATTTTGGGATTTCAAAATGGATTTAAATTTAATTTAGTTTCAGCCCCATATAATATAACAAAAATTCTAGATATGTGTCTGTTAGCATTGACCTAACTTTTTTGCTTTGAGTTCTACTATATTATTGTGGGAATAGAGAATTGAATTATTGACTCTAAGCTTGAGATAGTAAATTGGTGTCTTACATAATGCTCAAATTTATCATTAACTTAACTGATGATAAACATTTGCACATCAAACTAAGCCAAAAAATTCTTAAAAAACTAATTAATAAATCATCCAATAACTATAAAAGGTCCAACACCAGCTATAATAATTCAATTCCAACCACAATATCAAATAGCTGGAGATACACCATCTACAATCTAAAATTCCAAACCTATCCTCTTGGTCGAGACATTGATAACCTTCTTGATAAGTTATAGGTTTTTTTTTTAAAAAAAATTATTTTATTGGTTAAATGATAATCCCTGCTTTAGGGATTATTTAAGAGAGTTTTAACAAACCATAGCGACTAAATTCTAATTTTTCCTAAATTATAGGGACTAAGCTTTAACTTTTTTTTCAAATCATTTGGGATCAAATTCGAACTTTTGACCTCCTAGCATTTTCACCTCTAATTTGAACAGCCACAAATTTATTTATTTATTTAGCAATCAAAATTAGTCTTTCATTTTTCTTTAATTCCTAAAATATCTTAACTGTACTATTACAAAATTGTCCACTCCATAGGGGGAGAAAGAGTGGACAATCAGACAACAATTGATAACATGGGCCGTGACCAGGCCCATAATCAAATGGTCTGTCCCCATAGCAATCCACTGGAGAGCCCACATCCATTTTTTGCTGGCCCATTAAGCAGACATAGAGAGTCTTGACTTGTTAGACAGAACACACACACATGACATTCCCCTAGCAATTGGAATATTTTCATTTTGCAAGGACTTCCTTCAAAATAATTTCCCTTCTGCTTTCAAGTCCATATCATGTTTCCAATAATTATTTGGATAAGATTGCTAACTATTAAAAGTGTATTTCCAACAGCAGCCAAAAATTAAAAACAATTGTTAAAATAGCCCATACTATACTATATCTAGTTTGAGTAAATTAATTTACTTGTCTGAGTGAGAGAAAAAAAAACTCACCCTTTAACAAGTTTAATTCTAAATTTGATTAGACAACGAAATTGCTATCCTAATTTTTAGAAGATTTATAGCTAGATATCAGCATTATTTATTGGGATATTTTTAAAGATAGAAAAACGGTTGAAAATAATTACAAATATAGCAAAGTTTTACTTTCTATCTATGATAAACTACGATCGATCTAGATAGACATCTATCACTTTATTAGATAGACTCATCTATCGCAGCCTATCATAGATAGAAAGTGAATTTTTGCTATATTTGTAAATAGTTTGATATTTTTTTATTTATAATAATTTTCTTTATTTATTTTGGTATTTGATTTTTTCTTTTTAAAAAATGTTAAAAATCACTTTTAGTCTTTAAACTTCAATTTGTAACGATTTGTAAGCTATTTGAATTAATTTTCTAAGTGCTTATGAACATTTTTTTCACTTATAAACACTTATTTAAATACTCATAAAGTAAAAAATGGGTCCTTAGTTCCTTTGTTTTCAATTTTGTAACAATTTAATCTTTGAATTTTACGTCAACATAGTTCTTGCACTTTAAAGTTTGTAGTAGTTTAGTCTATAATGTAGAAATTAGTGCTAATTTAATGAGATTTCTTGCATAAATAAATCAATAAACTAATTAGAGACTTGATGTTTTTATAAAATACAAAGTCTACATAAAATAATAAAAATTGACATAAAAAATTATGTTAGGGACTAATTAATTCAAATTTAAAAGTAGAAGAACTAAATTGTTATAGAATTTAAGTACATGACTAATTGTTTAGTTTGAGAACTAAATAGTTACTTTTACTGAAGTTTAGAGCTAAAATAATTTTTAACCTTAAATAATTATTAGAGCATGATTTAAAATTTTGGAGTGTGAGAACTATTGAGAGAGAAATAATACTGGAAAAAGGAGAGGAACCCACAAGGAAAGGAATGTCTCTATCAAAGGAAGGGTGAAACTGCACCAAAAAAAAAAAAAAAAAAAAATGGCGCGTTAATGATGGGAGTGTAATAATGAGGCGTGGTTGGTTGTATTTGCTATTTTGTTCCCTTCTATGGGCCCCATCTCTTCCCTTATTGGGCCTTTCCCCTCGGCCCAGTTTCATTTTACTCTCTACCGACATTCAAATTTAAATTTAAATTAGGTTAAATACTTACCATTTACAGAAATGGTATACAATGGCTAAAAGAAGATCCATTTTAAATAAATTATCAATTTTTAAATTTTTTTGATTTACAGTCATTACACTATGTGGAGGGTCCATTTGTATATTTAATTTCTCTATTTTATCCCTCAATTTTAAGGTGGCTTCAAATAAAAAAAATAAAAAGCTCAATATTTCGTAATTTTTGTTGGTAGTTTTTAAATTTGTTAAGTTGATCCTGTAGGGATTTGGTTACCTATTTTTTATTTTTAAATTTTATGAGTAGATTAAACCCAAATAAAAAATTTTGTGTAGTTTTTTCCTTCTAAAAAAAATTTCTATTTTTATTCATGTGACATTGACGTATTATATTTTCCAAATTATGTATATCATTTTTACTCTTTAGAAAAAATTATGATTGATTCTATCGTAACTTTTCAAGATTGGTTCTACGATCGTTTATGGAAGTTGCATTGCTTAATCATTTAGCCATTTGATTGACATTCTCAAAATGTATTCAAACTTAAGTATGTATTGTATTTTTTATTAGGGTTTATAGATTGGTTTAAGGTATTTTGCATACTAATTTGAGGGGTTTCGAAATTGATGACGATTGGAATGAAAGATGAATTGGAATTTTGAAAAGAATTGGTATTTCTATGGAAGAGTTGTAGTAGTGTGGGCAACATGAGAGGTTGTGAAGGAGAAGTGGTGTATTCGGTGATGGTGAATCTACTGTGCAAAGTAGACACCATGGAAGTCGAGAAGAGAATAAGTTGTTTAGATTTTGTCCTAGACTAGATTTTTAATATAAAGTATGTGTGAGGTCCAGTTGATGGTTTTTTATTACATAGCATTTGGATTTGCATAATTTGGTCAAGGTATGTGTGTGAGGTTTAAGTTATATTTAGTGTAAGGGGTGTGACAAAATATGAAAAGATTCTAGATATTACAAGGTATGTTACATACCAACTAAATTTTAAGTGTTTATGAGTTTATGAGTTGAATGTATTTGTGGGGCTCAATAGACTTCATTTGATAGTTATTTTGAATACCATGTATTTACTTATTTTATGTCTAAATTTTGAGTTATTAATTATAATTTTCTAGTTTTCAACCACAATTTTTAATTATACTTTTTTTTTCCAGATTTTTGTAGCTCTAAGTTATTTCAGTTTGTATGATATTATCTTCTATAAATAAAGTTAGTTTTGATATGTTATTTGATTTAAATATTTTCTTTTTGTTTCATAATAAATTTATATTCAAATTTCAAATTTATGAGATTTTGGGTGGTTGAGTTTATTAGATATTGTTTTAGGTTGTTATATTTTCTTTTAAATACACCATAATCTATTAATCTTAGAGAATTGGTAGCAGAGGTACTTTTGTCTATTATTAAATTTTAAGTAGTATTAGAATTAGCCATTTAGCCATTCTCACCGATAAAAACTTGTTCGGCCATTTTCCTAAAACGCCATTTTGTTTTGGCCATTTGTCTCTTCGCCTCTACCATTTACTCTAAACTTTGAAGTTAGTTCCTAAAAAGTCTTTCAATTTCAAAATGTATCCCATAACTTTCAAAACTTTCCTAGCATATCTAATAAGTCTTTAAATTTTTAGTGAGCATATTTCAATGGGTTAAGCGTATTGTAGTCGATTAAGAGGTCAAATGTTCAAACTCTCCACTCCCTCCTTATAACTCATAAGAGATTCTTAAAATTTCTTAGAACTATTTAACATTATAGAGATTTATTACAATGAAAGCATTAGCCCTAGTTTGGTAAAATTTGATTTTTGATTTTTGAAAATTAAATCTATTTTCTCTCCATTACTTACTATAGTTTTAACGACTCTTAAGTAAAATGTAGTTTTTAAAATTTTAAAGGATTATTAGAGTATATTTAGAATGATTTTCAAGTGTTTAAATTATAAAATAAGTTATTTTGAAAAAATATTGAAGTGTGTGACAACCACACAAAATAAATTTTGAGAATTAAAAGAGTTTAAATAAAAATGAGTTATTTAAAAATATTTTTTTGTCAAAGTTAATCCAAATGAACCCTAAACGGAGTGTTAAAAAGATTGCAACCATCGGAACTATGGTTAGATTAAAATTACGAAATTGGAATAACGTAAAAAAAGAAATAATAATAATCATAATAATAATAATGATGGTTGATGTTTTTTGCAATTTTTTTGCTCTCCCGAAAAAACCCATAGTAAAATAAAAACAAAAAGATTCCCGCGGCTTCAGAGGGGAGGAGAGAGAAAGAGAAACAAGTGGGACCCACAAGGGACAGGCTAACTGACAACTTTCGCCGTTAGTAAAGCTTCCGTCATCGTTTCTCCACTTCCTTCTTCTTCTTCTTCCTCTGTCGTTGTGTTTTTATTTTTTTAATTGCCCTTTTTGCCCCTTTTGGACTTTGCTCTTTTCTTTCCCTTCTTTCCGCTTCACCGTCTATACCTATCGGCTCGGCTCGGCTCCTTTCGGCTTCATCACCCGCTCTTCCCTATTTTTCCTTTTTTTTTTCTTTTTCCTTTTTGTATTTTAATTCAGTTTCTTTATTTTGTAATTTCATTCTCTAGTTTTTACTTGCTTTGTGTCTATTGTATTTTCATATTTATCCAATCTTTACCCCTAAATTTATCTTCTTATATCAATTTTCATTCTAAAATTTTCGTTTCATTAAATTAAACCCATTGAGTAAATTTGCCTAATAATAAAATTTTATTGTTTTTCTATGAAATTTCACCATTTTGTACTGCGTATATGTTTTGTAATTCGTCAAAATCATGTGAGGATATATTTTTTTTTAATGAATTTTCAAATGAAAACTCAGTGAAAATAAAAAATTACAACACTTGTTTTTTTAGTTTAAAGTTAAAATTGCTTATTCTTATCTACGTTGGGGGATGTAATTTGATCAAATTCAAAGGTTTTAGTAAAAATTAATTTTTTTTTTCCCTTAACCTATTTTGATGCAAAATCTCAACTAAACTCAAAAGTCAAGCTAGATGATTCTAGTGTCACTCTGAGTATATAGCTAAACTGGTCAAGATTTATATCATCGATACCAAAAATTAAAGGTTTAAATCCTTACTCCCACATGTTGAACTTAAAAAAAGGAAGAAAAAAACTAGCTGAGATTTTATAAATTTATTATTTTAGAAATGGTATTATAAGGGAACAAACATGAAACATCTCACTTTAATCTCTTATTGAATTATTATTTTAGCTGCAGGGTGGTGATAGGATCATCAACCTCTAAAGAGAGAAGTCATGTCAATTACCATTGAACTAAAAGTTCACAGTAGTAAGAGTTAATGAATCATGAAATTAGAATTTTCTTAATTGTGAAACTCACAGTGAGTCTAAAAAACAAAAATTGGAGTTACTATACATACCAAACTAGATGAAATGAATTTGAAATTTATAGATAGAACTATTTCATTACATTGTTTTTTGTTTCATTTTCCTTACAAAATTTTAACATTCCATGAAAGAAAGAAAACAAATAATTATTAATTATTTTGTACAAGAAGGAAAAATATGAAAGGGAAAAAAAAACTTTTTTGAGAAAAACAAAAGTTAGAAAATTGAGGAAGAAAGAAAAAAAAAAATGAAGAGAAATGGCAGAGAATGAAAGGACAAAAGATTTAAATTGATTGTTGGGGGAAGAGAGCAGCTAATAAATCCAATAACTCTTACACATCACAACGTTTCCTTATGTACTTTCCTCTTCTTTTTTTTTTTTTTTTTTTTCTTTTAATTTTATTATATTTATTATTTTTTCTTTTTCTATATATATATATATTTTTTATATTTTTCAAAAGTAAGAAAAATCTCAGTGCCTATACCAATAACCAATCCCCTGTACTGTTCAGTCATGCATTTGTCAGAATGACACAAATACCCTTACACCCCACTAATTTCTAAAGAATCCTACCAAGGGTATTATGGTAATCTTGGTATATAAATTTGGTGAAATAGACCCTTCAATGAAAAATTTAGATTAGAGGGAATTAGAATAGGAATAGGTGAGGATTTGTAGGCTTTAACATACCCAATAGCTGAACTCTTTTAACATTCAATTAGGTATCTGAGAGAATTTGCAAATGCTAGAAATTTTAGCCAATGAAAATTCATATTTAGGCTGTCTTTCATTTAAATTCCTTCTTCATTTATTTTTATTTTTTGAGTTTTTATGTCCCAACAACATTCATGGGGTTGGAAGACTTTCAAGTTGATATTTTTATAATGGTTTAGATGCATGAAAAAGTTGGGACTTTGAATTTCCTAATCTCTCTCTCTCTCTTTAAAGAGATGTTTGACTCATAAAAGTTGGATTTTGTAACATGGATGTTAAAAAGTTGAGATTTTTGTTGGGTGTTTGAGGCAGTTTGTTTATAATTCCTACATCCTAACTTTTATCCACAATTTAACGGTTACCGAAGCTCTTATTTTTGCTTAAATTCCAAATTTTGAGGATTCTTGTTTGATAATCATTTGTTATATAGATTTTGAAAATTAAGCTTGCAAACATTGATCTTTTTATGGGTCTGGTTATTTTGTTATATACTTTTTACAAAATATTATAGGAATTTAAGCCAAGCTTTTAAAAGTACTAAATGAATTTTTAAATTTTTTTTTTTTTTTTTTGTTTTGGTTATGAATTCGAATGCTTTCTTAATAGAAAATATGAGAGAAGAGTCTTAATTTCCAAAGACTAGAAATTGAAAACAAAATAGTTATCAAACAAGATCTTAGTCGTTGTATTGAATAAGTTCCTAAACTTTTTAAAAAAATGTTTAAATCTATCAAATTTCTAAACATTCAACTACTTGTCTAGTAGGTCTTTAACCTAGGTATTCAAGTTTTTCTAAAATTTATGACCGTATTATACACAAAATTAAATAGTTAAGGTTAATTGTTAAGACACAAAAGTGTAAGTCCGTGAATTTTACAAAATATCGAGTTGATCCAGGTTTTATTAGAGGCAAAATTGAAAGTTCGTATACATTTTAGACACTTTTTAAAGTTTATTTTCTTTTGTACAACCTAAACCCACAAGTTTTAAATATACCTATGTTTGACATTTTCAAATTTTACAAATCCGTACTTTATTAAAATTGCCCAAGTTAAATATCCTATAATAAAATGAGATTTGGAGATTTAAAAAGGGGTGGGGATTCACACAACCACCTCATTCCTTGAAACTAAATCAAATTCTTTCGGCATATGAAAATTAAATTGGTATATATATTATATTAATATAAAGTTTTAAATGAACCTAAAAAGTTAGGTTTCAATTGTAAGTAGGTGGAAGTACATGAAAAATAAAATGTGGGATTTTAATATGCATCCTCAGCTGGCTCTCAATTGATTTTTCTTTTTTTTTTTTAATATAAAAGAAAATCTTATGCAATATTATAGTTAGGTCCCCAACTTTATGACATGTGATGCTTTAATAGTTTGGTAGAGATTGCCATCTAAATTTCAAAATATTAAATTATCCTAGATTTCACATAGCTATATTTGTTTAAGAAAAGCTGATCTTGACACCCTTGAAACTTAATTATGTTTGTAATAATTTGGGCAATGAATTGATTTTTTTTTTTTTTTTTATAAGTAATCATTCATGTTGAAACCCCATTTGACTTTCTTTTAAAAAAAAAAATTAATAAATTTATTTGTGATGTCTATTTTATTTTAGATAGAAGTTAGGATTGAGAATTTATTAGATACTTTTTAAAATTTGTAGAAACTTATTTAATATAGATCTAAATATTTATGGACTAAATTCGTAATTTAACATATTTATTTATTTGCCTATCGTGATTCTCTCATAAAATTTTACGAGAGTTGATGATTCAATCATTTTTAAAAATATCGACCAAAAGACTATAAAGATAGAGAAGTCTTATGAACTTTATGTTATCGAATAGGTCTTAAATATTATTGTAATTACTTTTTGACCATGAAAGCCCGACGATCAAAGTAATCATTCATGTTGAAAACCCATTTGACTTTTATTATTATTATTATTACTTTAGAATAAATTTGTTCATAATACCCATCTTTTATATAGAATATTGGAATGTTTAAGGACTTATTAGATACCTTTTAAAATTTTAGAGACCTATTTAATAACATTTATAGATTAAACTTGCAACTCAACTTATTTCTTAAATTTGACTATAGGAATGCTTTGATAAAACTTTACGAAAATGATAATTTCATCACTTTTAGAAAAAATCGAGCTACGACGATTAGAGAAGCCATAAACGAGCTTTATAATATCAAACAAGAGCTAAACATTGAAATTACCTTTTTCCTATGGGAACCCCAATCAAAATGAAAAGAAAAGTCCAAAATCCAAACTCAGAGACTTGGAGACATATGTTGTTCTTGGGAAATAAAGCAAAAAAAAGGAAACCAAAAATTGGAATTGTGACAAATTATTTATTTAAAAAAGCAATATAAAATAGAGTGAAGATACCAAACTTCAAGAGAGAGAAAATTAAGGGTTGGTTTTTAGGGAGTCTAAAGTCTTCAACATGGCCTCCATGTGATCTCACTGCCCCTTATTATTCCTTGATGTTTGAGCTTTCAATCTTCAAATTCTTTACTTTGACTTCTTACCCTTAATTCAATTTTATTCCCTTTCTCTTCATTTAAAATATAAATCCAATGGGGGATTTTTGAGACTCTAAAACCCTAATTCCTTTTATTTATATTATTATTCAAAAAATTAAAACAGAGAATAATGAGTTATTATTATTATTCTTATGGCAAAGAGTGGACAAATGTCCATAATTTGCAGACAAATTGGTCTGAATTTTTATGGTTTCCATGAGCCGACATGTCGGAAATGGGAGAGAGAGAAAGAATCTTCATGTTTGTATTATCTCATGTTTTCATAATATTACTATATATATTATATATATTTCCTCCATATCCCTTGCCCTTATCATCCCTTATTTCAAAAATTTAACTCAGTGAGACACAAAGATTTTTCTTCATATCCTTTCTCTCTGATTTCAATGGAGATAGAGAAAGAGAGACTGATTAGATCAGAAAATGTTTCAAATTAAGGATTATATATCATCATTTCAAAATTATAATATAATTCGCAAAAACGTTTTCTCGATTAAAAAATGTTTTTGATCTTTAAATTTTTGTGAGAGTAATAATTTATCGTCCTTATTTTTGTTGTGGAAAGATTATGGGATAAAAATTGATTAAGAATGAATGTAGTTATAAAACTAGAAAAATCAAGTGGTAGAGATGATTTTGTACTATATATATTATCGCAAGTTTTTAAATATAAAAGACTAAGTTAGTTATTATAAGTCTCGTTTAATGACTATTTGGTTTTTGAAAAATATGTTCAATTTCTTACAATTTTCTTCATCATGGTGTTCATCTTTTGTAATTATATATTCAAATTCTTAGCCAAATTCTAAAAACAAAAACAAGTTTTTTGAAAACTACTCTTTTTAGTCTCTAAAACTTGACTTGATTTTTGAAAATACGCCTACAAATTAAATAACAAAACAAAGAAATCATGAGTGAAGGTAGGGTTTATAAGCTTATTTTTCAAAAATGAAATACTTAGACCTCGATTGGTAATAAAGCTTATTTTCTCTTTATTTTTATAATGATTTGCATCTTTCTCAAGTACAATGATTGAATTCTTAGCTAAAACCCAAAATAAAAGCAAGTTTTTAAAAGCTATTGTTTTTAGTTTTTCAAAATTTGGCTTTGTTTTTTAAACCATTGGTAAAAAGTAGATATCAAAGTAAGAAATTTGGAGGTAGAAGTAGCCTCTATAGGTTTAATTAAAAAAAAAAAAAAAAACTAAAAATAAAATGGTTATCAAACATGACTTTATTAAATGATACCTTAATTTTTTTTGTTTTCTATCTTTAAGAAAATATATTGTTTCTTGATGACATTTTGTGTTAATTACTTATTAGTCCTCATGATTCAATCCCTTTTGCTATCTCTTTTTTATGTTTTAGACTAAGGTTTATTAGACTTGTATGCTATAAGTGAGTGATTATATAGAGTTCTAAGTTATTATGATTGTGCATGATGTGTTTCTATGTCAATTTAATTTTAGTTCAACAGATGGAGACACTAATTATTATTTCAATATGATCGTTATTGGTTTCATCCTTTAATTCATAATTATTAGTTCCATTTTTATTAGGTGGGATTTGATTTTAGTGACCGTGAGTCATAGAAAAGTTAGGCAACTAGATCAATTGAAAATTAACCAATTGAATTTGTTTGAGATTTAAAGTCAATGGATTTATTTATCATTACTCAAAAATAAAATGGGAGTAGAAGATTATAGGTATATCATGAATTCTAAGTAAGAATTTGCTATTTGATTAGTGTCTTGTGACTTTATTAGTGATAAGACTTCTATAAATCGACTTTAATACATACGATGATTTATGCATGTGTCACACCAAGATTACACTAAAATTCAATGAAATAATTAATCCATATCTTTGAAGAGAAATAATACAAGATTTGAATCTTTGGATTGTTATTTATTTTTCCTTATTTTTTCCTTTCTGATTTTCAACCTAATCAAAACATTAAAATAAAGGGAATAAAAAACAACAAAAATGCATGTGTATGGAAATCATTTGTAGATGTATTTGAGAGTTTATCCTTTCTAAACTTGTTGGCAAAGAAAAGGGATTAGCTTTAAAGCAAATCTTGATGTACTAGAAGCACGTGACTAATCCACTTCAAAAAGAAAAAAGATTTAATTTAAACTACAAACTTAGTCGTTATGTTGGAGAAAATTTCAGGTAATATGTAAATATCGATGCTCCTTTCATTTATTGTCCGTCGCAATAATATATGTAGGTATCTTTTTAAAAATGAGGTAAGATGTACCAACATTAAAAAAAAAATAATAATAATAATGTACTAAAGAGAACATAGCTCAGTTGGTATATACGAGTGCATTAGTGAGTACGAGATCTAGGATTCAAATCTTTTTACCCCAGTTATACTAAAAATAAAATTGTGTGAACAAAGAGAGAGTATATGAATTTTCCGTTAATTAAGACATTATTATCTTAGTCGGTCTATTAAAACTTATCAGTCTATTGGACTTTAATTGTCATAATGTGGCAGATAACTAAATAAAACTAATGCATATGTCATGTAAACATTTTTGTTTATGATGTTAAAATCAAAGACTTAACAAGAAATACGTATTTGAAGTTTTTGTATGATGATCTAGAGATTTAATAGTTATGATCTACTTAAAAACAATATCAAATAATAAGAATGTTGTAAATTTGATCCCTATAGTTTGAAAAAAAATTAGAGTTTAGTCTTCATGGACTGTTGATGAAGCTTGTATCGAACTATAGAGATTATTTATAAGATTTAATCAAACTATAGGAACTAAATTCTAATTGTCTCCAAATTATAAGGATCAAGTTTATAATTCAACCTAAAAGGTAGTTGCAGATATAATCAAAATATTTGCAGATATAGCACAATACAAAATAATTTGTAAATATAGCAAAATTAATTTTTTTTTTCAAAGTTTATTAGTGATAGACTATATTAAATTGATAGATTTCGCTATATTTTTTATTTTTTAAACTTAATTAATTATTTTTCCTAAAAGTATTATTCAATACCATTATCCTTAATCTAATTCGATAAAAAAAAAAAATAATGATAATAAATAAATTTAAAAAAAAAAAAAGATGAAGATAGAGTTTGGCCATGAGTTAAAATATATATTGGTGGCCACTTCCATTGCATGATTGTCAATTGTCAATTGGCATGAAAACTCTTTAGTTGCTTTTTGTCTAAGTGGATTGACATTGAAAGGATCTATCCTTAAGCATTAATATTATATAGCACCCAAGTTGTTGAAATAGTGCCCACCATTTTCAACTTCAATTCCTACCTCTCTCTCTATATATATTTAATAGACTTTGAGTTTTCACTTTAATGTGATTGATAATCACCTAACTTTTCACTTAAAATACTTCAAACTTTCAAAATTTCGAAAGACAATCAAAAGATTGAAGAAACAAATCGATAATTTTCTGTTTCAATGTTGACTATCAATAACTTTCTATTTCATTAATTTTATGCACCTGATTTGAAAGGTACATTTGCGTAATTTTTATATACACATTTTAATGGCATTTCGTTAAAGTTGTTTCCTTTATAAAATCATTAATTTATTTAATAATAATTACCAACTCCTTCTTACCCTTCTTAGCCTTTTTGCAAAAATCATTTGTTAATATGATAATATTCTTTTATACCAATTGATTTACAATTATTTGGTGGAACAACTATATGACCCAAATTTCAATTACTATTGTTTTATAAACAGCATACAGTTACAATTATATGTTGCATTTGTAGTTAGCTTTGAATTACCATTTAAAATATAAGATTGGACTGTTTTTAACCATTCCAAGGTATGCCAAAATTCAATTCGAAATTTCTATGGACCTCTAAATATGTGTAAGATCACATGACCTAGCTAAATCTAAAATAGCTATATATATATATATACTATAGAAACATGTGATTGTACTAGTTAGAGAATTTTAAACTTTTCCTCTCTTATGAGAAGATGTGATATATCTTATTGTCCTTTGATGCTATTGTGGTGAATATAATGTGTGTTTTGTCCCTTTGCTTAATCTTGCTTTCAACTCCAACTCAATCTCCCAAAGTGATATTTTCTTATTTATAGAAATTTTAGTATAAAATTACCAAAAACTATCATAAAATATATATATTCTAGTCTCAATCAAGAGGTTGGAGATCGACTCCTGCATGCAGTTGAACTACGAAAAAAGTATGACATATCAATTTATATCATTAAAGTATATAATTATTATATTAAATTATAAGTTTAGTCTCTGAATTTTTTATTTTGCATTGGATAGGTCCCTGTGTAAGCCCCGTACTTGTTGATAAAAGAAAGTAAGTAAAAAGAAATTATGGGGCAAGTAAGTAAAGAAAATTTGCTAAGTTGGGGGGAGAGTGAAAATGGTTAAGCGATGAGTGACCATGCGTTGAGGGATATTTAAGATTGACAAGAGTTGTCGCTGATAAGTATGTGTTGAAGAGGGCAGCTCGGCGGGGAGAAAGATGTGAAGGGAGAAGGGTGCCATATGCGTTAATAGAAGTATGCGTTGAAGGCTATTATGTGCTAGAAGTTGGCATCACTATGCGTTAAGATGGCCTATGCGTTGAAGAATGGTATGCGTCGGACATAGAAAAGTGGCCGAAATGGCCATGCGATAATCAGCTATCCGGCGTGAAGCAATCAATGGCATAGTAAGCGAAGACTATGCGTTGCCGAAGCCATGCGTGGAAGGTGGTGCTGGCTAATTCTAGAAGGAGGATGAAGTTAGATCTGGTAAGTCGGTGATTTATATTGACATATAAAGGAGTGCATTGAATAATTAAGCCTTTTGGATACATTTTCGAACTCAGATTAACTCTATTTCGCAGACGAACAACGAGGAGAGGTAGAAGAAAGTACTTGAATAGAATTTGAGTAGAAATCAGATCAGTTTCGTGATGATTTTGAAGCTGGAACCAGAAGCTTGATTGTTGCTGATAGACTTGAACACCAATCGGTGTTTGAAGGAGAGTAAACCGAGGGCGTCGAAGCAAGAACTGAAATTTTGAGGTAAGTAAGTTGAATCAATTCTTAGCAACTTTCATGAAGGATGTGTAAGCTAAAACCGAGCGAAAATGTGTTAATCTCTAGAAAGAAGTAAGCGGAGTTGAACAGCTAAGCAAAGCAGGACAACCGAAGTTATTTGGGAATAATTCTTAAATGAAGATGAATCATGACCGGAAATTTTGAGGTAAGCTAGAGAACTCACTACTTTACAAGATTGTAGAAGGAAGGAAGTCCTGATTTTGGCTGTAATATGGTTTTTAGCAGGATAAAGAAAGAAGTTTGAAGGGAAAGAAGGAAACTGTGATATCAAGTGTCACTAGATAGTGGTATCGCTAAGGAGCGGGAGAGTGAGCAGCGGAACGGGTGTCGCTGATAAACGCAAAGGGCTCTACGTCTCACAATTCTCGCTGAAGTCTCGCTAGGTATCGCTCCTTAAGATGATATCGCTAGTCTAATTCACTCCAGTTTCGCTAGTGCAACACCCAGTAATGTAAATCTCGCTGGTAGTCTCGCTAGTAACATAGAGTATCGCTAGTTATTAATATGCATGCCTAATGATTTTGAAAAAGGAGTCCAAAGGAAACCTAATATGAGAAATGTATTTTACAGGCCAAGAAGAGCTCATAAAAGCATACAATCCGCTCGGGGCCTAAGACAAACTGTGAGTGCCTCTCAAATTGTCCAACGATCATCGTTATTAATGTACAAGTGGGAGAGAATATATAATAGGTGAATTCCTGTATGTGTGCTATTTAAATGCAAACCATGGCCGAAGGACCCTGTGTGAAGGCCTATGGAGATATATGATACATAGTGCTGAGGGACCATGAGTGAAGGCACTAGTGAGATTGACTGAGATAGTTTCTAATGCCGAGGGACCTCGTGAGAAGGCATATAGAAACCAGTATACGATGGCTCAGTGCTGAGGGACCATGAGTGAAGGCACTTGAGCAGTGATTTAATATTGAGACTCAGTGCTGAGAGACAATATGAGAAAGCACTTGAAAGTTGAAACACCGAGGGACTAAATGTGAAGGGGTATGAATATATGAATACTAGCAGTCAAAGTATGAGGTTAAGAGCGTTGAGCTTTGCTCCGCCACTCATTAGATAAATGTTTATGTTTCCTTGTTAAATGTCACGAGTGGCCCAGTAAATTGTACTAGTAAGCTATATAGTAATTTTATGATCAGCATGAATTCGAGGATTGAATTGTAACTGATAATTTAGTCACTCACTAAGCTTAAGCTCACGCCTTTTGTTTATTGTTGTTTGTTTCAGGTAGCGAGCGTGTCCGGGACGCCTAGCCTACAGAAGATCCTCGTCTGGGCTTACTTGGCTTTAGTACTCTGGGATAGTTGTAAATACCCAATCTAAGCACATATTTTGTTGTATATGATCACTGTGGCATAACGAGTGTGGGATTTTGTAACATATGCCGAACAAATACACCTGTATGATAAATTATTTGTTGAGAAACCTTATTTATAACTTACGATTACCTTATAATGTTCTCATCAGTATAGAAGTTTGTACATTTGAATAGGTTTTCAATTATGCTTCAATATACAAGATAACCCATATACGTATAAGTTGCACCTACTCTTGGGTTAAGAGGGTAATCTGGGAGGAGGTGTGACACCTTGAACTTTCATTTTTGTGTCTTTTAAGTCTAAATTTTGAAAAGTGTCCTTATAAATGGATACAAAATTTAATTTTATAATTAATAAATCATTAAATTTAATTGATATCGAATATGTTCGGAACCTACTAGACACAAAATTGAAAGATTAGGGACCTATTTAAAAGTCCAAGAACCTATATGACGTAAATTGAAAGTTCGGGAATCTAATTAAAAATCTATTAAACATGCACAAACACGATATTTTACCGATAATTTAACATTTAATTTAAATCTTTTGTGTAACACAGTCATTATTTCTTAGCTCTCATGAGAAAGAAAATCTTTGAGTTACTGGAGGAAGATCATAATGAATAGTTATATATCTTTAAATTTCTTAAAAGGGTTGAAGGCTTTTTATTAGTTCTTAATCTAATATCCCTAATTATGGTTTGACTTTTACTTTTCAAGTATTGTGTATGTAAAGTTTTTTTTTTTTTTTTCCCTCAAAATAAAGGGAAGGTCTTTAAATAATGGAATAAATGGGTGATATGATTTCTCTCAAGTTTAAAACTTTTGTTGGGATCTTAATCTTGCTTTCTTTAATTATTGTCAAAGTTATGAACATAATCATTTGTCCCATTGTTTCTATATAATCTTTGCAAATCCTTTGACATGTGAGAGAAGCAGATACTTATTTGAAAAAAATTAGATATTGATCTTCACGTCACAAATCAAATAGGCATTAGTCAAAGTTCTATTCGGTGTTTAAATAAAGTATCCTAGATTGAAGTGAAAGATTATTCTACTTTTTAAGTGTACTTAAGTTACTGTTTCTTATCGCTAGAAAATATAGTTAGTAGTGACAATTAAGGTACAACAATACATTATATGACAATAAAGTATGTCATTGTTTACCTTCTATAAATATAAATGGGCATCATCACTGATAAGATGTACAATGTTATACTTCTATCAACTCTATTAACTCAAGTATTACTATGATTCACATATTTGAAGATGTATGTAATTAGCTTAATTCTTTTTATGTGCATATACTTCTTTCTAATTTTTACATTTTTTTTGCTAGACAAAGTTCAAATTGTATTGTGCGTATATATATATATAACCACTCACCTTTGAAAATGATAATAGTATCTTATCCACATTAATGTATACTACAAATTAAAGAAATTGTTTTATTAAGAAGAGAGAATAACAAAAGAAGAGAGAATGTGAAAAAAGGTCTACATTCAAAAATATTGAACATGAAATCAAAGTTTTCCGAATAAACTAGCTAAAAAGATGTTTAACTAGTTTAATTCATTAGGATTCTATGTTTAATTTTACTAACAAGATTAAGGAGAAAGCACATTGAAATTCAAAATCTTAATAAAAGGTAACTAAGATATAGATGGACAAATTAAAACTTTAGTTAAGTTGTCCATAAAATTTATAAACATCCAAACCAATAGGTAAAGAAATATATATAACCAAAGACTTAAAAAGTCTTTGTTTCTTAGTTTTGGAAACATAAATGGAAAACATTTTGTCAAAAAACAAGCTTTAACTTTATGAAATGATACTGTTTTAGAATTAGGGAAGAAAACTATTCCATCTTGCTAAAAGTTTGTAGTCCAATCATCTCAACATATACACACACACAAGACTTGACCATCAAAAGGTTGCACATTGAAAAAGGCAAATGTTTGACTAAACTGCATAGTGTAGGGAATCCTCCACTTTACAAAGGATTTTTTTTTTTTTTCCTCCATTTTTCACACATTTTGGAAACAAATGAAAGTTGGGTAATTTTTATTTTTATTTTTATTTTTTAAAATCCCACTAACCATCTTGGGACAATTCATCAGAGAGAGAGAGAGAGAGAGAAAAGCTTCCTCTTTTTCTAGTCAAAATCTACCCTTCTGTTCATTTGTCCTTAATTCATGGGTTGAGAGAGAGAGAGAATTAGCACACAAAGAAAAATTTAAAAATTGACCAAAGTTCATGTTGAGAATAGTGGAACTGTACTAAGGCTATGAAGTTGGTTTTGGGTAGTGGAAAATGCCATTGTTTTGTAGTGGAGGGATAAGAACTAGAGTTGAAAAAACAGGGGGGAAAATAGCCTTCTTTTCCCCCTACCCATTGCAGAAGATAGTGGAACTTCCACTTTTAGTAGTATTACCAAACTTTAGGTATTCTTCAATCATACATATATCTTTCATAATCCTCATCATCCTCAACCTATGAGAGTGATTCAACCTTTTCTTTTATAATAAAAAAGAAAAAAAAAACAAAACAAAAGTAAGAATAATAATTTGAAGCTTTTAACCTTGATAGAATGAGTAGAAACATAATTTTTTAATTAGTTATGTGACCAAAATTGTATAACTACTCAAAGCTGGTTAAATTATTATAATTAGTGGTTATTATAGTCTATGAGTTATAATGATAATATAAGATAGTTGCAAAATAAAAATCATCGTAGACGATAAAGATTTTTAAATAGTTTTACTATAAGTGTGAGTTATAATAACTGGGCACTTCAGCTATTACAATCGGAGATTCAAATCTTAGATGAGTTGCAATCTATCCAAGACAAACTGAAAGCCTAAACCCCCTCTTAATACCTATTAAAATCTTGAAATACACAAAACACATGCATGTCTCATATTTATTTATTTATTTTTACTTATTCAATTAAAAAGGTACATGTTGTTCATAAGAAAAAAAAAATAATAATAAGTATGAATGTTTCCTAAAAAAAATAAAAAAAGTATGTATGTTGCTAACCTAAAGAAACTTATCTTAGTAGGTAAGTTTGATATTTCAAGTTCAAACATTTCTTCTTTTTTAAGTATATTACGCTACTTTTATGGACGTAATTGACTTTTCATCCCTTTAATTTATGATAATAATGGTGTGAATTATATTCTTTTTATTTGTAACATTTTTTTGAGAAATTTCTCGATTCAAAAAAAAATAATAATAATAAACGAGAAAAATAAATGAGAAATGAAATTTTATATTAAAGTTACAACTTAATTCCATATATGATTTAGTTTCAATTTAGCATTTTAAAAGTAGTTTGAGATTAATTTAAAGTTGTTTCCATATTTTGGTTAAAATCTCACAACTCGTCCTTAAAAGTCAAACCTTCTTAATCATTTCAAAAATTCTTTTGTTTTCCTAAGTTTTTTTCAAATCTAAACTCTAATATATTGAAAGATTAAAATTGTGATGTTGATAAATATTATGTTTCCAATTTTAGAGATATATCGATGAATATATTGATAAAATATCAATTTTTATGAATACTTTTATAAAATATATGTATATAAAAGAAATTATAAAAACTACTTAAATTGATAATTAAGTTATTTTTTTACTTCCAAACTAAGTTCTATCTTGTTATTAAGGTTCATATTCATATGAAGACTAAAATAAATGAAATTTTTTAAGGGTCATTTTTTAAAATTTCAAAACAAGCTAAAATATTTATAAATATTGTAAAGACTAAAATAAATGAAATTTTTTAAGGGTCATTTTTTAAAATTTCAAAACAAGCTAAAATATTTATAAATATTGTAAAATATCATATTTATCACTGACAAATTACTATCATCTATCATTGTTTATCACTAATAGACAATTATATTTTGGTATATTTATAAATATTTCCAGCATTTTTTATTACATTATGTGTGTATATAATATATATGGATAGATAGATATCTCTTGATATTGATTTCAAATCTTCCGATGTATAAATATATTGATATATCGATAAATATTTCAATTCTTCGATACAATCTCGAAAAGAAAACAAATTTGTTTTCAATATAGCACCAATTTGTAAGATTTGAACATTAGATCAAACTAGTGTTAGAAAGTTACAGGGATCAAACTAAAATGAATGGACTAAAAACACTAAGCAGAAAAATTCCTTCAAAACCACGTGATTCAAGTCTGCAATTTAGCCCAAAAAAAGGAAGAAAAAAGAAATTAAATGAAGTAATTTGTAGGATGAAAGACATTTTCTAGGATTAAAGCGTGTGGCGCGTGGGAGAAAACTTTTCTATTTTTTCTTTCAACTCCTTCTCGGCTTTCGATAGATGGGTACTTTTCATAATTGTTCAATTTGGGGGGGTCTTGTTTCCATTCTTCTATGGTACGGACTTGCCAATTCATGTTTTACTTTTTCCCATCTCGTAATTATTAACTTTGAATTTTTAAGCCTTTATTAAAAAGAAATAATAATAATAATAATAATAAATCGTAATTATTAATTACGTTTTAACGGCGTTTAGCGGTCGTGAACTTTTGGGCCGAAATGTGGGGCCCAGCAAGTGGAGGCCAAATGGATAATATTGTCCAATGTGGGGTTTAATATATAATAATAGCTTTGATTTCCCACTCATTTACAATCTTACGGAAATGACCCATACATTTTAATTATTTCTATTTTTGACCTATATTTCTTTTGTTCATTGTGTTCACATTAAAAAAAGAAAAAAAAAAAAAAAAGAAAATTAAAAAGAAAGCATGGCCATTTAAAGTTTGTTGCGTGGGAGTTTAGCAAACTTATTTTCAATAATTCAAAGTTCATAAGCAACTAATTTTTGAGTTTGAGCTACCTTTAGGTTTCATAATATTTTCAATGATGTAATCAAATTTATGGAATAACTGTAATAATCGTGGACATAGGAAATAAAATTTTAGGGTTTTTTTTAATATATAATCTTAATCAGTAACTATAATTATTACTTTAATTTCTTTTTTTCTAGAGATGGAATTTTATCTTCTAAAAGATGAAATTCTTCGACAAGATATTACCATCAAATTGCCAACATGGTATGCTTTTTATAATTATCATTGATGGGCGTTATTGAAAATTTAAAGAAAGTTCTTTTAAAAAAATAATGCGAAAATGGGTTCAAACTCCATGATTTGGTTATTTATGAAAGGTCGTTGTCTCATGTATGACAATGGAGAAATATGATTAAATTCAACTCATTAAAAGCATTTAACATAATTAGAAGGATCGATACATGCAAAATAATAATAATAATAATAATAAATAAAAAAGTTTGATCCAATTTAAAAGAAACTCACAGCTCTTTAGTTTATTGCGATAATTTTTTTTAATTTTTTTTAATGAAATGTCAATGTTAATAGATATTTCTAAAAAAAGTAAATAAATAAATTATTAAAAAGATATATTTTTTTAAATATAGCAAAAGAAACTAAAATACTTATAAATATAGTAAAATTTCACTATCTATCGCAGATAGACCTTGTATTTTACTATTAGTTGTAAATATTTTCAACAGTTTTGCCATTTAAGATAATTTTTCAAAAAAAAAAAACTAATAATTAAATATCTCACAACTTTTAAATCAATTAAAAAGTTATCATTTAATTTATTAATATTAAGTTTACATTATAAATATTGTTGTTAATTTTTTTTATATATATTTTATTAACTTTTTTTTACGTATAATGAAAATGTCAATTTACCTGATTTATTTTATTAATTTTAAACTCATGAAGTATAAAAGATACAAATAAATCAGTGAGATAAAACTAGCACCTTCTCACATAGATAGTCACAAATTCAACAAACTTAAAACTTGAGTAATGTATATGATCTAAATTGATGCAAATTGTTTCAAAATTGACTTGCGTCTAAGTTCAACGAAATAATATAAGTCCATTACACTATACAATGGATAAAGCATTTATCACCTTTTTCTTAGAAGAGGGATTTGATCTCTTCTCAAAATTCATTGAACTAAAAAAAAAAAATGTGAATTCAATATTCTTATTTTTTTTTTATAGTAATAATAAAAGAAAATAAATAAATAAAAAACTAAAGATATACAAATTATAGGGGTGCAGTTTCGCTTTAGATTGTAAATATGCCTTAAGGAATATTTTTAAATACTATAGTTGGTAATAAAGTTTGGTAGAAAAAGAGATTAATTTGTTTGATGGAAAGAAATTATGTTTGTATTTATTTTGTGAAGTTGTAACTTCACGTAGGTTTCGAAAAAATAAGTAAAAGCATTAAAAAAAAACTAATTACTTAATAATAAAACAATCATTTTAATTTGATAGTTAATTATAAGTACTATTAGTTTGTAATGAGTTAATTTAGCTAATATTAAAATTAATTGATTAATATTTATCAAAATAAAATTAATTACATTAATTGAATATAAGTATATATTATTTACTATTTTCTTAAGGATAAAGTATATATTATTTATTTGTTACAAAAATTATTTAATTTTAATGTTAAAGTTCATAATTATTAATTATAAACTTAATTTGAATGAATTAATATTACTTAAATATATAAAGAATATATAGTAAACAAAATAATACACAAAAATGAAAGTAGAAAAATTGAATACACAATATAGTAGGTTCATGATAAAAGGGTTGTTTTCAAATATAGGAAATTGATCCTAAATATTTACAAATATAGTAAAATTTCATTGTCTATCGCAGTCTATCACAGATAAACTATGATATTTTGCTATTATTTGTAAATATTTTTAGCAATTTTGTCATTTAAAATAATTTCTCTAATAAAGGTTAATAAGATGTATTGAGAAGACAATTTAAAATTATGATAGGTTAATAATAAATCATCTAATCAAGATAAAGTTCATAAAAAAACTAATTTGATTATAAACAATCTATAAGTTATTAGTTACAATTATCAAAAAAAAAAAAAATGAACTTTCGTACAAACTCAATTTAACTAGTCATAATTAACTAAAAAAATATATTTAAAAAGTTGTTAATTAATTAATTAATAATTTAAATAAATAAGTAACTACACTCCTTTAATAATTTTTTTAGTAAAAACAATCAAGTAAGTATTTTAATAAATTACTGACTTATTAAATTAAATAATGTTACCTATGTTCAAAATAAAATTAATATAAAATGAAAAGCTAAGGAAGAGGAGAGCAAATAGAAAACACACATTGAAATGGTAAAGAAAAAAGATAATGCACGAGAATAAGTGATTCTTCGATGAAGTGTTGAAAATTAAATAAGTTTGGAAAATTTTCTAGTATTTTTATAATGTTTATCCTCTGTGTTAACATAATTATTTTTTTCCTTTACATATAATTTTTTAATATTATTGGACTCTACATGAATATTCTTCATAGTTATTAAAAATATTGACGTGATAATATTTAATGAAAGTAGTATACATATTACTATTACATGATAGTATTAAAAATTTGCTTAGATCTAGTCCAAAAGTGTAGATTTTCTAGAAGATGAGAGAAAAAAAAAAAAAAAAAAAAAAAAAAAAATCGGCGGCGAGTATAGAGTAATAGTGGAAGATGCAACGTGGCAAAGAGAAATTGAATATTACAAAATGACATTCATTTCACTACACCCAATAGGGAAACACCAGACCCCACCAACCTTCACTTTCTCATTGCTCCCTCATATTAAAGTCTAGTCCCTCTCAAGAAAAAATAAAAAAAAAAACATTTTTTTTAAATTTATTAGGTTAAATTATAAATTTGATATTTTCAAGTTGGTGTATATCTAGTTCATAATTGAAAATTTTGACGGGGGACTCTAAAATTATTGTTGTTAATTTTATCATGCTAACTAAAATAATATGAATAATGATGATTTAGGACATGAGTTCAACAATATGTGTACGAAATTTTGATGTTTGACCTTTTGGTAGAAGTTACAAGGTCTTAACTAATTGAGTCACAGTCATAGTTGATGGGAGAGAATGTGACCCACTAGTTATTTCGATGCTTAAGTCAATTCTTAGATTGAAATGATATCGAGCCAAATTTTGTAGTAGTATTATGTCTCTTATTAGGGCAAAATTAATCAGGCCCCTATCTATGCATGGTAAAGCCATGTACAAAAGAGTCAACTTGAATGAAGGAGGGCATATGAACGTTCATAGTAGAACAATGTGTCAAGAGAAGGTTGAATCAACTAAATAAAACAGGAGTGGACATGTCAAAAAGAATGAGACAAATAAATTAAAGACAACTAAATAAAGCCTTATTTCATCAAACTGACATCGATACTACATGATGCCAAATTATTATATGGTAGTTTAATAAACGTACAAACTGTATATACATTCTAACAATGTTTAAATGTAGGTTTTATTATTTAAGCTTAATTAAAAGAATAAGAGAGAGAGAGAGAGAGAGAGAGAGAGAAAGGGTAAGAGTTTGTCTCATGTCCTACGAATGATTGGGAAAAATAAAATAAAAAATAAAAAGGTGGAATGATGTAAAAAAAAGAAAAAAAAGAAAACCTGTAGAACAAGTAACGAAGAAGAGAAAAAGAAATTAAAGTGAAAGCTACAAACAGTAAGAAGCAGTATATTTTGAATCTCTCTTTCTTTTGCTAATTCCTTTTTCCTTTCTAACCTTTGCACAACTCACAATCCTCCGTTTTCATTCTCGGATCTTCCCCACCCCGGCTCCGATTACCTTAAACTCATTGCCAAACACCACCATTAATTCTATACTACAACTCAATATCCCTTTCTATTAAAATACATCATTTATATTGTTGGTTTTATTGTACTCTCCAATCTTTCTAAATACCTGCTCTAGTTTTTATATAACTTTCAAACTTATTCTATTTTAGTCTTTCACATATATATATATATATATATATGTAAGTAATTGAAGTTTTAAAAACGAATTATTGATGTTCTCATATTTATTTAGTTTTAGATAAATTAATGGCACGCTTTTGAGGAGTAATAATGACCATAATTTCAACTTGTAGATATTAGATAAATAATAATAATAATAATAATAATAATAATAATAATATAGCTTTCTAAAATTTGGTGGACCAAATAGATATATCAAAAGTTGATTAAAATAAGACAAACTTAAAATTTAGAGATTTGTTGAGAGTTGCCTAAAGGAAGGCCTAAAGCTCGCGAGAAGATCCAAGCCTATAGGTTATAGAGAGGAGGTATAGGGGAATGCCCGTCCTAAAAGAGAAATGCCAACGTCTCAAAGTTTGGACCGACCAACTAAGTCGATAATATATGCCAATCAAAAAATAACCAAGTAGGACTTGAACATTAGAATGCCCTTAACACTAGAACCGTTACACATAACCAGAGGCATGTGTTAGATGACAAACTTATAAATAACTCCATTCAACCTCTCCAAATGAGAGACTCAACCCTACTTCTTTTGTGCTTGGTTGAATTAACAACTTCTTGTACTTACTCAAGCATTGGAGTGTAATAGACTCAGCATCACATTAAATGTGCGAATCTCTTACGCAGGCTAGTTCGAAGTATCAGAAGACCAAACTAGGGAGAAACATGCTGAAGGTCAAGGTCACCAAAGACCCATAACAAAGTCCAAGACGAACAAAATCTGAGCGCCAACGAAATTAAAATAGACATTTTGAAAATTAAAAAAGCAAACATTTTTTTTAAAAAAAAAAACAATATGGCACTTAAAAACTAAAAAGTACGAGAATCAAAATGTGCTTTAGAAGGCTTAATTAATAGTTATTATTATAATTATTTTGAGAAGTAATTAAGTTGATGGTTGTTTGTTTGTGTGAAATTCATTTCACTACAGTCGACAACCGTACAAATCAAGAAGTCTGAAAACATAACAATCTGATGACTTTCTCGAAATATTCCTTCAATCTAACGGATCAGAACCCGAGTCCACACTAGATCTGCTTCGCCGCGGCGTACAGAACAAAACACTATGAGGAATGATCAGGTGTTGCCGATCTCACATGGGGCTCCACATCAATAAACCCTTTGATTGGACAGATGGGTGAAAGGTTTAATCTTTGATTATGATGATCACCAGATGGGAGGCTTCCGGTTCGTGGGCTCCATTTTGACAAGACTAGACTATTTTCATCAAACAATCTCCACCGTTGGATCTTCCAATTTATTATTATTATTTTATTTAAACCTTTTAGAAAGAGGGAGAGTTTAGTTAAGTGGTCAATATCAAAGATGTACTATGAAGTTTGTTTCCGGAGCTTGTGACTGAACAATATGATAGATTTCTAGCATCTATACTATATTTCCATTTTGTTGATTTGGGGTTCGGGATTGGAGGTTTTGGCAACCCCATCCTCCAATCATCAATCGAGTTATTTGTAAATAATTTAATTGCTTAAGATATATATTATCGACTAAAAGATTAAAGGTTTGAATTTTTATATTCTACTTATGCTGAAAAGTAGAAAATAAAAAATTCTTGTTCTTTCATGCTCAATATATTTATATATTTTTTTCTTTACGTAGACAGTCTAATGAATTTTCTTGTTTGGATGTGTTGCACATTAAAAATGACCTTGGATTCACGGGAGTGATAATTTTGAAGAAATAGATATTTTAGTTACATGATATTGAAAATTATTAAAGGAGATGAAAGCATATATACCCTTTTGATTTTGACGTTTCAATAAAAAGAATTAGCATGATTTTGTTGAATTGAATTGATTTTAACACCAGACTCATTTATCACTAGTGAAAATGATGTTAAACTCAAGGTTGTTTAATTTTATTTATATAAGATGAATGAATTTGAAATATATTTTTTTCTAACTTAATTAAGTTCTGCTCAATTTTGTTATGATATCTAATTTTGAGAATATTTTGTTTATAAAAAGTAAAAATATTAAAATTTAGACCTTTCTATAATTGAACAACTCTCCACTCTCCAGAGTTAAAAATCAAAGCAAATATGTAAGATTTTTTTTTTTTTTTTCTCCATTGAAAAATTTTGGTCATCCAATTCAATTTCCATTGACAATCATTATACAAAATAATTCAAAATAACATCAAAATCATAAATGACAGCAATACAATCCATCTTATGGATCAACTCAAATGTCGGGTTGTATCAAGTCATAAGAAGTCCACCTCAAATCAATCTATAGTTTTAACTATTTCTTCCACTTTACAAATACTCTTAATTATTTATTTATTTATTATTATTTTTCTTAATGTCATAATACAACACAGTAATAAATATAAGACTTATTCAATAATAAAACTTTAACATAAAATCAAACTATAGGAACTATTCAATAGTATCTCATTTATATTCCAACTGCATCTCAATATACATAAAATTTTAAATCAGCTTAAATTTATAGGTTCATTTTTCAAAGTCATTCCTAATAGATTGTTGATGGACTTTTTAATAATTTTGTGTATCTTGACTTGTTAGTACAGTATCAAAAAGTCAACATTATATCCATGATGAAATTCAATTTTCGTTTCTAAACAATCCACGATATGCTTAAATAAGTTAAGGGCTTATTAAATCCAAAAATTAAAATCTATTGATGAAAACTTTTTTGAAAAATTTCAAAATCTATCGTAAAAACTGGTGTTTATTTCAAAATGACTTATTTTTTTTTTTTAATTAAACACTTGAATAGGTATTCTAAAAACGTACCCTAAAGATTATATATATATATATATATATATATATATATATATATATATATATATATATATAAAAAAAAGATACTTTGAACTTCACAAATATATTAGACAATTCTAAGTGCTCTGAAGTTAAACTTGTCTTTTAACCTTTAAAACAATTAGCCTTATTGGTTGTTTATTTTCTTTATAATGTAGGTAACCGGAATATTTAGATGCCATAAATTATAGATATCGACATCGTTAAATAATTATGTTTGTTTTGTATGAATATTTTTACAGATATCTAGACATACTTTCATAACTGTGTTTGTTTCGTAAAATTTTAACTTAGAAATGTCATAAATTAATCAAATATTCCAAAAAACTCTTGTGATTATTTATTAATTTATAATTAATTTAATATAATTTGAACTTACATGACATATTTGTTTTTTTAATTAATAGAATTTATATTATTTTTATATAAGTATTAATTTAATTCAAAATTTGAATATTTTACTAAAATATAAAAACAACTACGATATAACAAAAAAAAAAAAAAAGTCACATGTATGGTTGATGATATTTATTTTATTTATGTAATGGAAATAAAGAAGAGTAATATAAATATAAAAGAAGAAAGAAAATGACAAAAAAAGGTAAAATGAGGATTGTCTTCAATATGGGAATCGAAAACACTCATGTTTTAGAAGTGCATCCAAAACGCTCCATTCTAGGATGTTTGATAATTTCAAAATGTCAAAACACCTTACAATACTGCAAAAAAAAAAAAATAAATAAATAAATAAATAAAATAATAAATAAATGTCCATTCTATAAAAATCTAGGATACCTTGGATAAGAGCCCCTTACATTAATCAATCGTAAGCCAACTACACTTACAAACCCATACTATTTATTTATAAAGTTAAACTTTTATATCATTGGATGAAAGATTGATCTAATGTAACTAATATTTACATGCAAGAGGTTCAACAAAATGGATAAAGTTTTCAATTGCCAAATATTCTAGCTTTCCAATTCTAAATTTTAAGTACCTAAAATACTTTTTTTTTTTTTAAAGAAAATATTTAAACCATAACATGTTGAAGACACATACCAAGGTAGAATAGAACTTTTAAGAGTATACTTGAGATTTATTTAAATATTTGACTTTTTAGTTGTGAACAAATATTTTAACGAATTGAGTTACGTTCAAGTTGACATTTGGACACATAATATAAAGTGTAAGAACATGTTTTACAATTTACTTTAAATTCATAGACTACAACGATATGAATAAATATAAGCAACGATATAAGAGGAAGTTCGAGTCTTTTGCGGTGAATAAAAATGGGAGAGAGAAAGGAAAAAGAAAAGAGGAAAAGTGGGACAATCCACAGAGGATCCTAGCTCATAGTGTGAGGTCCACCTCACAAACCTCCATGGCCATTGAAGGGAACAGTGAAGGTATTTAATTTTTGGGAAATCTACAAAAGAGAGGAAGCAAAAGCACATGAGACTTCTCAGGTAAAGGAATGCAAATTCAATAACAAAGAGATAATAATAATCATTGTAAATCCCAATTTGGAAAACACTTCAACCATTTGGAATTGGGAAAATGTATGAGGGCACTTTTGTAATTTTCAATATTTTGCATTCTCTACCCTCTTTTTTTATTTTATTGTTAAAGCACCCCCTCAACTTTCTTTATTTATCATCTAATCACAACCCCATAAAAAAGAGGAACTCCCACTAATGAACTACTCTTTACAAAATACCATAATTTAGAAGAAACTAATTAGGATAAAATAGAAAAAAAAAAAAAAAAAAAGAAGAGAGAATTAAATGGAGAGATTTTACTTAAAATTAAAAACCATTCCCAAGTATAAGATAAGAGCATCATCAAACTTCTAAATTTTTTTTCTTTTTTTCTTTTTTTCTTTTTTTCTTTTTTTCTTTTTTTCTTTTTTTCTTTTTTTCTTTTTTTCTTTTTTTCTTTTTTTCTTTTTTTCTTTTTTTCTTTTTTTCTTTTTTTCTTTTTTTCTTTTTTTCTTTTTTTCTTTTTTTCTTTTTTTCTTTTTTTCTTTTTTTCTTTTTTTCTTTTTTTCTTTTTTTCTTTTTTTCTTTTTTTCTTTTTTTCTTTTTTTCTTTTTTTCTTTTTTTCTTTTTTTCTTTTGGGTTTTTTTTTTTTTTTTTTCTTAAACTCTCCTGAAGAAAACTATAAACTGAACATTTTTAATTCTATCATGAAAACCAGAATTTCATCACCATAATATTAGTGCTCTAATTATGGTGGCAAAGCTCTTCAAATTCTGGCTGAGTTTTTTTTCTTTTTTCTTTTTTCTTTTTTCTTTTTTCACATTACATTGCAGCTTGAAGTGTTTTCATCGCTGAAAAAGTGGGTGTAATTGTCGCCGGCCGGTGGCGGTGGAGGATACGGATACGGGTACGGCGGCAGGTAGTTCACGGCGGGTGGTGGCCGCGCGTACATCATTGCTTGGTTTGCCATGGCGGCGCGTTGGTGGTTCATTGCTGCCATGTATTGTTGTTGCTGTTGGTATGAGTTGCCGGGCATTGCCTCCGCTGGTGAGGGAGCTCCTGGAAAATACGCGCTGCCGGGTCCGCCGCCGTTCATGGCAGCCGCCGGGAGGCCTTGGACGGCCGGAATGGATCCCATTTGACTCATTTGCATGTTCCCCATTTGTGCCATTGGCATGTTCATGTTCATTGGCCGGCCGCCGCCCGCACCGCCGCCCGCCATTGCTCCTGCCGGCAACCCGTGAGGACCACCCATGCTCGGAAAACCATGGGGACCACCACCGTTCATAACGTGAGCCATTTCACCACCGGCCTTTTTTCCGCCATTGCCATTATTAATAGGACCGCCGCCGCCGCTATTGCCGCCGTTCTTTTGAGCCCCACCATTATTATTACCGTTTTTAGCTTCACCGTTTTTGCCGCCATTTTTGCCAGCACCACCACCGCCGCCTAGACTGGGATTCCCACCTCCGCCGGCACCGCCTTTCTTCCCTCCATTTCCGCCTTTACCGTCGTTTCCACCGCCCATTCCATTCATTGGCATTGGCGTTGGCATAGCTCCGCCACCACCACCGCTACCACCTTTCTTATCAGCCCCATTAGCAGCAGCCTTCTGAGCAGTAATTAGTTGTTGCATATTCATATTCCCATTCATCATCATCGCCATGTTCGGCATCTGACCTCCACCGCCTCCGCCTCCGCCGCCTCCGGCAACGGCGCCAGCGCCGGCACCACCCATCAACGGCTTCATTTTATTCGGAGGAAGAGGAATATCATCCAAATCATCTTCAAGATCATCATCATCAAACTCGTCATCATCATAATCATCATCATCCAAATCATCATCATCGGTCAGATCACCATCCTCCGGCAAATCGAACTTCACCGCCTTTTGATTCACCGAAATCGGATCTTTAAACGGCTGCATTTTCATACCCTTCAACTGTGGTGGCAACATCTTCGGATCTTGAAACGGAAACCCATTCATCTGCTGCTGCAATTGCTGCAGCTGTTGAAGCTGCTGCGGCAGAATCTGCGGTGGCCCACCACCACCACCACCACCACCTCCTCCTCCGCCGCCACCCCCACCTCCCGATTTCGGCTGATTGTTCCCACCCTTTGGAGGCCCCTGTTTATTATTACCCCCACCTTTTCCATTGTCAATCTGCAAATTTTTCATCTGATTCGCAAGATGGTTCTGTTGGCCGCCATTGTTATTGTTTGGATTTACCTTCGGAGCTCCCCAAAGCTCTGCATATTTCCCTGATTTCGAGAGCTTTTTAATCAGAGTAGCAGCGTCTACATTTCCAGAAACTGTTACCTTCCCTAGCTCTGCATCTATCTCCGTAGTGAAAACCCCTAAAATGAAGAACAAAAAACAAACCAATTTAAATAAATAAACAAATAGAGAAGAAATTGAAGCGAAACACAGAAAAAAGAGAACCCACCATCAATTTTCTGCAAGATTTTCTTAACTTTCTGCTTACACCCATCACAGTGGATATTCACTTTAAGAACACATTTCTGAAAAAACAGAGCAAAACAGAAAACCCCCCACAAAAACAGAGCACAAGTATGATCATGATATACAACTAAAAACATCATATTTCTTCACAAATCCAACCTGGGATTTCATATTTCTTGTAAACAATATTAAGGAAAATGAAGTTGGTGAAAAGGGGTTACCTGGATCTTTAAGAACTCTTCTTTACTCATTGCTTGGTCTCAGAAGGAAGAAACAGAGGAGTGTACAGAGTGATAAATAATGGAGGAGAAAACAGAGGAATGAATGGTTGTGGATCTGACAGAACAATAAAGAGCAAAACAAAATGAAGATGAAGAAGAAGAAGAAGAAGGGTTAATTACATAGAAAAATTTGTAAAGGGTTTTGATTTTGGTACCTTGTTTGAGGACCACAGTCATCAAATGCTTGAGAAAAAACCAGAGAGAGAGAGAGAGAAATGGAGGAAGAAGGAAAGAGATTCTCCAAAGCCTTACTCTATCTTCTTTTGGGGCTTTATTTATTTAATATTTATTGTTTTTTACAAACTCTTTCTTTTTGCTCTCTACTTTGTTGAGTTGAGAGAGCTTCTTCACATTGTTTGAAGCTGAGGAGTGAGTGTGAGTGTTTGGAAGGAAAGAAAATTATTTAAAAACAAAACAGAAAGAAAGGCAAAAGAAAAATAAATAAATAAATATAAGGTAAGTGAAGAATGCTCCAAATTTCAACCGCATTCGGCTCGGCTTCGGTTCATCAATGTGGCTCGGCTTCATGATAAGCCTCATAAGTACATTTCCGATTTTTGGCATTTTGAATTATTATTTTTCAAATAATGGATTACACTCCCATTTTTCAACTTAATGTCTATATTTTCAATAAATCTTAAATTAAATTACAAGATTGATTTGAAAAACTTTTTCAAACAAGGAATCTCGTAGATGAGATGCCAAGTCGGATGAGTAATGTATCTTTTGTGAAGTGTAATCATTTGTGTAACTTCCTTGTGCGGGCTATTTTTACCTTTTTCTTTCTTTTTCTAATACTCGGGCTTATTCTTCTTGCTTCGAAAATCATGAGGTTTTGCAGGATTCTTGTTACCATAGTCGGATGTCCTTCGCTATTAATGAGGACGTTATTTGTGGTTAGTTGGTGTTCGGATAAAATCATGTTTCAAAAAAAAGATAGTGTCCTATTTGGTAATTGAAATCTAAAAAATATCGAACAAAACATACATTGTCGTTTTAATATCTAATAAATTCCTAACAAATTTGGATTTCTTAAAAATCAATTGATCTATAAGTATGAGTTTGACTTTTATGTTGAGTGGAGCTAATTTTAAAATTTGATAAAATTTTAAATTTTCAAGAGTTTAGTTTAAAATTGTAATTTAACCAAGATCTTAAAATTAGTCTAATTGGTATCACATCAACTTGCCCAATTAAAAAAAAAAAAAAAATTCATGTTATTATAATTATTATTTTGAAAGAAAATCACATTTCTTTCTATCGCATATGAATTATTATTAATTGAAAGATAAAATAGAAGGACTAAAATTGAAATTTATAAATGTAGGAGGACTAAAATAAAATGGGGATGAAATTGCCTAAAATGGTAGTCTTCAAACTTTGTTAATTCTTGCAAGTTATATATTAGAACAATGGGCTGTAAATTCAGCTTTTGGGCGCATTTTTCTCTTCCCAAACTTGGATTTATGTTCATTAATAACCATTTTTAATGAACTTCCTTTTTGTGTCATTCCCTTTTTCTTCCCCCACAAATTTAATTAATCTGGGTTGTTCGTAATTATTATATGAAACCGTGTTTTTCTACCGCGTAGAAGAATTCCAGCTTTTTTTCTTTTTTTCTTTTTATCTAAAAAATGTTTAAAACAAAAATTGACTTTCAAATATTTCTAAATATTGTTGATTTAGCTGAGAATCAGTGAAGAATTGGTGATGAAAAGTAAGAAACTATTTTAGAATACTTAGTGTGCAATTTTGGAACAAATTTTGGCTGAGATCTCTCTCTCAACTTCTTTTAAAGTGTGTTATAAATCTAATTGTTTATGATTTAATTTTTAAAATAGTTGGTCAATCAATTCTATCCCAAATTTGAAACAAAAATAAGTATGCTATAATTATATATAATAGTCTTTATCGGTTGCACTCTAAAACGCCAAATCTAAGCTTGAATGAATAGGAGCCAAGTACATACTTATAAATGTCAATTTCGGAAAAACTTTTAACTCCGTCTAAAAATTAGCAATCTCGGTTAGAGGTCAAAAATTTGAATGGTAACCTTTATGATCTTGCATTGTAAAAAATGTGTTCATACAAATAAGTCGTGAAGTGCTACTGCATCTCTTTGTTGGATGCTTGAATTTTCTTCCCACACCTATAATTTATTAAATAGAAGGAAAAGAAAAAGGAAAAAAAAAAAAAGTGAGATCTCGTCTAGTAATGATTTTTTTTTTTAATTTTTTTTAAATTTATGCTTCTTTCTTTCCAATTTTCCTATAATGTTTACCTTCGACAAATAAACACTTAAATTTTTAGTCAAATTTTAAAAACAAAAGTAAGCTTTAAAAAATTGGTTTTTTTTAGTTTTCAAAACTTGATTAATTTTTTTAAAACATTAGTGTAAAGTGAACACCAAACATAAAAACTCGTCGGTAGAAGTAGTTTTATAAGCTTAATTTTCAAAAATAAAAAACAAAAAATTAAGACCCATCTAGTAACCATTTCATTTTTTTGTTTTTGATTTTTGAAAATTAAGCTCATTTATTGTCAATTCGCATATTTCTTACGTACAAAACAAGAAAGTTAATTTTCCAAATTTGACTTAGTTTTTTATAACATTGATAAGAAGTAGGTAATAAAACAAGAAAGTTAAATGCGAATGAGTGTTTACAGACTAAATTTTCAAAGACAATAAAAAATCAAATAGTTACCAAATAAGGACCAAACAAAACCAAATTGTACAAAAAAAAAAAAGATATATATTGTGTGTTTACATGCGTTAAATTATACAAATATTTCACAATGAATTATTGAGTCCAATCAATGCTGCATGAGAGAGAGAAAAAAGAGAGAATTCTTTTGTATTCCATACCATCTTAGACATGAGAGAGAGAAAGAGAGAAGGGTAGAATGAAGTTTTGTGGCAATCAAGGTTTTTTTTTTTTTT
>QLSR01000464.1:1259446-1282865 GCA_031780015.1 Citrullus colocynthis | reverse complement strand
TTTTTTTTTTTTTTTTTTTTTTTTTTTTTTTTTTTTTTTTTTTTTGTGTGTGTGTGTGTGTGTGTGTGTGTGTTAATGAAGCTTTTGCTTTAACGACAATTAGATGGCTGAAAGGCATAGCCCAAGGTAGAAGCTTTTAGCTCAAGGGATTGGGATTTCAAATCTCTTATTTTCAAATACGTACAGTAACCAGGCATGTTCAAAATTCGAAAGGGTAGTAGAAAAATCAAGTTCATGCAGCAAAATTAATTCTATTTTTCCAGCAACATACTCTTCTGTCCTAAACAAATCATTTTCTGACCTCCTTAAAAGTCTGAAACCTTCCCCTTTCCCCCTTCCATTGAAGAGGTCCCCTTTTACTTGCATAAAAAAGCCAATTCAATGGTGACAAAAACACCTAAACAAAATGCCTTTTCTTCCCTTAATTTAAGCTAAAAGACCGACCTTATTTTAATCACCAATACTATCCTTGTTTGCAAAACCAACTTTTCAACCACATTTAACCCAAATAACTATGTTCCAAATAACTATGTTCCTTCCTCTATCCATACATCCAAACAACTCACCTTATTCATACACTTCATTGTCTAGTCTAATAATATGATAAACACTTACACTTGATGAACCTATTATATATGATGATTGGGGCTGGGGATTCGATTAAGCGTGCTCTTTTGTTTGACTAACAAAAAGAGCAAGGAGCTTCAACCACAATTCTATATGGCATTTCTACAAGTGTAGAGGGTGCCAATAAACACCACATGTTGTGTTTTCAAACTTGGAAGTAGGGGTTTTCATCAAAACCGACCAAACTAAACAAAAAAAAAAATTGATTTTTACCGAAGTTTCAGTTTGGTTCAATTTAAAATTGTAAGAAAACTGAATTTTCAGTTATGAAGTTTATATTATATGTACTGTAAAACCAAACCAAACCAAACTAAACCAAATATATTTGGTTCGCTTTGATTCGGAGAAAACAAATGGTTCGCTTTGATTTGTTATATATCCAAAACCGGATTTCTCGAGCATAACTTAGTGAATACAACACTAATTACTATTTTAGAGGTCGAAAATTCAATTCACCACAAGCCAATTATTGAACTTGAAAACAAACAAGTGTCAAAATCTCTCACCTAAAAGCATGCCCATATCACATGGTTTCTGATCTTTGTTTGTGCAGCTGATTAACATCACACACAAAGTAATTAGTTAATGAATGTATTATAGGAACTTTGAAATTTAGACAATAAGGAAGGAAAAAAGAGACAAAAAAAAGCCTTAATTAGTGAGTGGTCCTCATATGCAGTGTTCTATCCACCTACCATGGCAGCTAATGAATTCTAGAGAGCTATCTGAAGAATAATATCCTATGATAGATTATCAACAAATATTGGAAGCATCTTCATGTCAATTTCTTCTTCACCACAAACAACAATGAGACAATACATTTTGGATTACAAGTCTCTGACAGACAGGAGGTTTTTCCATTTACTGCTTCAATGCCTAAATTTTATCAAAAAAGGTCAAGTTGTAAGAAATCACTCTAATAATTCATTCACTTCAATCATGGACTTACAGTTTTGTTTCTCAATATATAATTTCTTATTCTAATTTTGTTTTCTTAGCACATGATAGAAAAAACAACTTCACCCTCTAAAAGATAATTGAAGTAACTTTTAAGAAATTTACCTGAACATATTTTCACTTTAGAACAAAAGCAGAAGACTGTTTAAAAGCAGTCTCTCTCCAACCAAGCTTCATGATTTTAGCAGCACAATGGCAAGATTTTTCTCAAAGAGAAGTCAAAAGTATTAATTGGAGGCAAATAAAAAGTAAAGAAATGAATAGTAAAATAAATGTTTAATGAATCCAAATAAGAAAGAATATGTAGAGATATTTTCTTCTAAACTTATCTGCTTACCAGTAAGTTGCCCACAATCCAAGCCATTGAATATTCTTAGTGAATCTGTAGATTTCATACCTATACAAACTGCAACTTCAGAACAAAAAGGTTATGTTTCAAACGTCTATCATTTGAAATTTGAATCCTTTTTCCAAATCTTGGTGATTCATTCAAAGGATATAATCTTAAAAATTAAGAATATATTCAAGTGAACCAATAATAATCATTCGTTCTCTCCATTCAATTCGCGGTTCTTTGATACCATCCGAACATTAGGAATTCAAGTGAAGCAATAATAATAATCACCCCAATCAATTAGTGATTCATTCAAAGGCGGTTCTTTGATACCATCCAAAACATTAGGAATTCAAGTGAAGCAATAATAATAATCACCCCAATCAATTAGTGATTCATTCAAAGGCGATTCTCCTAAAAATTATGAATTCAAGCGAACAAACAATAACTGTTTCAATCAATCATCAAGTTTGATAACTTAACAATTACCTTTTATCATTACATACAAAGAAATTTAACTGAAGATAAGCTCATCAATGATGAGGCACTTTGCTAGCCGATGGTCAACAACACGAGCAGCACCGCCGCAATGGCAACCTGTCAATGCTGATTGCAGGCAACCAAATCCAAACTAGAACATGGCCAATATGAACCTTAACGTCCACAAATGCCATCTCATGGTAGGGAATCAAAAGCAAATGCCTTGGATTTTGTTTAGATGAAGTTCTTTTCTTTTTCTAATCAAGGACGGGAAAACTAGTCGTGGAAACATTAACTTAGTGAAACTAGCTTAGCCATATACCTTTGACTAAAATGTTTGAAATTCGAAATTCACCCCAAAATGTTGAACTCAATATATATATATATATATATATATATGTATATACACCTTTGAGGATCTAAATCACAAATCAGACTCGGTGCCAGGAATCACTTTAGATCACAAAGAAAACCACTAAAAGAATGCAAGTCAATAGGAATATCACTTTTATTGCAATAGTAAAAAAACACAAGCAGCTACACTTTAATACATGCTTTAATTTAGAAATCAGCCGCTCTATACCAAGAAACTAGATTCTATGTTATGAAATATGAATTGTACATACATCAAAAATAAAAAATTTCCAATGTTCAGGGAAGCCTGGCCTATTGAAGGAGGAGAATGAAGAATTTACATGTCAAAAGAGTAGTTTTCATTTACGATCATCTTGAGGAGAGTCAATCTTGATTATGAGAGGCTGGTTAAGATCAACAGGCGATTCAGCTACAATGGGTAGCTGCGAGGAGAGACCCAAATAATCAACAGCATCTCCGTTCTCAGCCAAAGCTTTTTCCAAAGCAGCCTTAGCAACTCTGGTGACACAGTACGCCAGAACCACTGCATGCAAATCAATGTCAGAAAACGCTTGGGGTACGCTCCCTCCTTTTTTCAACTTTAATTGAGTCAAGGCTCAATGTCAGTTCACTATGAATTAAAGCCGAATATCAAATGTTATTTTAATTATTGAGTATTCTTGCTCCACCTGAAGCATGCAATGTTATTTCAATTATTTTAATTGGAATATCATATTTACGATGACAAAGATGCTCAAAGATTTTTCCTGATAAGTAGCAGATGCTGCATACAAGACACAAATCTTTATTTTGATAAGACTAAAAGGACATTTTTCCTTTTTTTCAAAACCCAAAAATGAAAAGTTCTTAGAATTATTGTCCACTTTTGATCTTCATAGAAAAGTTGCCTGCCGAAAAGAAAACAAGAAAATAAAACTCAAAAAAAGGAAATAAGCTTCTGCAGATAATATTAACTTACCAGATACCACAAGACCCAGTATTATGAACGCCTGCATCCACAATAAAGGAAAGAAATTGCATCAGACAAGAAAGAATTTCTTAAAAAAACCAGTGGTACTCCGCAACATATTTCTGATAAATGAATGTTCATAGTTCATGAGATTAGTGTGTTACATTTCGACTGTCTATGAAACATGCCATCAGGATCTTGATTTTTCTTTTTTTTTTTTTTTTAATGAAGAAACAATTTCATAAACAAATGAAATAGGGGAGCAAAAAACTCTGAACGCCTTATTGGTGAAGCCATCATGAGCTTCATACTCAACAGCCATAAAAGAGAGACATTAACTTCCCTTCCCAATGTAGAAGATAGAGAACATTTCAATCCGGGAATTCCTCCTCCATTCGCCTTTTATAGTAAGAAAGGTCATTTTTTATGGTGTGTTGGGGTGTGTGCATTGTTATGATGTCTTCAGGGTGAGAGAAATAATAAAGTGTTTAGAGGTGTGGTGAGGGACCCTTATGATGTTTGGTCCAGGGTGAGATTCCTTATTTCTCTTTCTCTTTGGACTTCGACTTCGAAGAACTTTGATAATTACTCTTTAGGCAACATTTTACTAATACTTAGGTAGAACCCCTTTCTTTAGTGGGGTTTCTTTGGGTTTGATTTTTTTAATACTCTTGTATTCTTTCAATTTTTTTCCCCTCAATGAAAGGAGTTATTATATAATTTAAATATAAATATAAATAAAAAAAAGGGTAGAAGTTAAAGAGCACTTACCCAACGAGTCTTCGAAAACTCTCCCCAACCATGGGTGACATCCGACAAATCTTTGAGTGTGGTTCCAACATATACCAAGGCAAGAGTGATGGGCTGCAACAGAGACGGTGAAAGATCAAAATTTGTAATAAAAATTAGTACCTAAGTTTGACAGATCTAGATATTTTAAAAGACAAGACATAATTCCTTCATTCTAGCATGGAGATTCTGAATCATGCCCACATGCAGAAGAACAGAAATAAAACGAAGAATAGCTAACTTGTAAAAGTTCCATCTTTCACCTGGATGAAGAACAATGTCTACCTAGATATCGTAGCATTCAACAAATAATAAATGCTTGATAACCATTGATAATCATTATGCTAGGCCCCTCCTCAATATTAAATGCTTATCCAAGAGGACTAAAAACACAGAATATGGATATTGTAGGAGCAAGGTATATCTATCTAGAAGGACAAACAGGCCTTGTGATATTAATATTAGAGAATGAGAATGACATTTAGTAATGACTAGGAGGGGTATTTATATCAAAATTGTGGCCAATGTGAAGTAAGCTAAGAGTGAGCTAGTCCTCTCAAAAGGCTATCCGAATTGTACTTGGCACCTTGACATTTTTCTTCCTAACAGACTTCCTCTTCAGCCCTCTTAAACTATCCCCAGAATCCTATATGATATTATCCTTCATAATCAATGAAGTCATCAACATGAACTAACAAGAGCCAAAAGGGATGAAAACAACAATATTGATTTAGCTGATCATGACACAAAAATCAATGAAGTTAAAAGTTCTCACTCTTTGCAACATAAAAATATGCATATCTATGCACTACATTCTACAGATGGACAGAACTAAAATTCGGAGAGATAAATCTAATAAATTTTGCAACAAGACATGACCATACATATGAAATAGAAAAAACCAACAGTTTGTGCTTGGCCGATTAAAACACTCTGATCAACATATAAATTGTGCCAAATTTATGATCTGAAATACATAAGGTCAGAATTGATGTTATAAGAATATGAGAACGAAGGTACCATCATTCCCAACCATGAAGCCAACATGTATTCCCCTAGTGAAACAGGAGTCACGGACAATAGGTAATTCAACATGTTGAACGGAAGTAAAGGTACAAGCCGGAGCAGCAAAACGATCTGAAAAGTGAAAAACTTTGGGTCGGTAAAAGCATGTGTAACCTATTCCTCACTGTTCCCAAGTGAGATATATATACACTGAATGAAGTATGAACAGTTACTATGCTCAGTCACTTCAAATACAAATACCAGAGATGCCAATCTAATGAAAGCAAAATAACAATTTATTTCTTATCAGTCAGCATTCTTCATAGGTACTAAGACGCAAATTAACTTTTCTGCCAAGCACCAAGAAAACAGTCTAAATAGCCAAATATACTACATTAATTTCCACTCATTGGCAAATGTCCGGCTGCCTACTCACAGTTTATAGGAATCATATATTTCAGTTTGGCAAAATAAAAGCATTGGAATCATCTCTCGCTCCAGGAATGCATTTAAAATTTTAATTTATGGTTTCATTTACAGCTCAGTATGCTTCCCATCATGCAATGTAAAGAGAGACATTTTTCGTAGATACATGATAGTCATGGGGAAACATATGACATAAACAAGAATTGGCATTAATGAAACATCCAATGCTGTTTGTTCACATTAGATAAAGAAGATATGAACTGAAAGCCACACATACGAGGTTTATTTCTCTTCCATTGAACAGAAGAAACAAGTGATTTTAAAGATTGAATAAAGATAAGGAAAGAAGCATATGAATTTGCAGATGACAGCCTTCCCTTCCTCCATATAATATCCAAACACCAGTAAAGAAACAAGGCGATTGTAAGCAAAATAGACAAACCTTAAATCCAGACCGATTAATAGCAATTGCAACCGAATGAAACTGTGGATAATCCTTCAGCTTGGAAACAACAAATGACTTTCCAATCTGTAAGGAATGCCAGAAAATGATGATCAAACTAGCAGCCATCATATTTGATCTAATAATGCAATTATAAAACACAGACGAAAGAATGAACTGGGCAAATAATAATTCTATATTCGAATACAAAGCTTCGCAGAACTAATATGAATAACAGACAAGCATAAGGGTTCAAATCATACAGTTCGTCCAAGAAGGAAAGCTGCCCCAGCCCCAACAGTTGCACCAATCGAATCAGCAACAAAGCCCACAGGTAACCCAAATAGATAACCACCACCAAGCTGAAAGACAGACAATGCAAACCATCACAGGTCATACAAATAACTCCATTCCAGTGGCATTCATCACTACACATTATATCTTTTCCAAGCATAGCATTAAATTGATGCTTACGGTAAGTATCGAGGCCGGAACTGCCAGCACTGTCAAAGGAATGTATGCAACAGACCTAACAATATATCCCCAGTAGTGAGAGAAAGGGAAAGCGATCGTACATGCATAATTTAAAAGCAACTTGAAAGGTTCTACAAGGGACTAGGTTACACCGACTTACAGCACAAGTGGACCCCAAGCGCCAAGATCCTCATGAACCCATAGTAAAAAGTCCTTCAGAATCTGCAACGGCGTTAATTTTCAAATATATGATCGATACAATAACATATTAGACACAAGTAATTCGTCATAAATCTTCCATCCTCGTAGTTCATCAGTTGCACAAAGTAAACATGGTATAACATTGACACATTCACAAACAGGTAAATCAAGAAATTCTCATGGAAAGAAAATGAAATTCCCTCAGGGCATTAATTTGATCAGATAGTCCAGACCTCAAATTTTTAAACTCAAACACAATTCAAGAACAGATGAAAATGGAAACGGGAATGAAAATGGATATGCCACATCAAAGAATTGATACCTTCTCGATTGGGAGGGTGAAACAGGCAGTTACAGCAGCAGCAAGAAGTAGAAGTAAGAGGATAATCTTGAGGGCAGAGCGCCATGTGAAAGCCATAGAAAGCCGACGACGCCAAGCCCTGCACTCCTCCTCGTCGTCGTTGTGATCAGAAATGGAATGCTTCAACGACAAGCGAGCCCTCAATCCTCCAAGGTTTGCCAGATTTCCTGGCTAGGTTTTGCCACTAGAAAAAAAAAATTAGAAAAAAAAAATAGCAAACTAGTTGAATCTCAATCTCGATTTCAATGCTTGATCTTCGTCCATCAATGGAAAACACAACAAGAATTAACTACCCGCACCATTACCTACTCTTCGTCTCTGTAAGTTTCCTCTGAATTCACAACGAAGATTTGCAGGAATAAGCTTCCACTTTGATCTCCAGTTTTGGCGTGAAATTTAGGACCTTCTCTTCTCAATTGGATCGTTACATTTCTTTTTTCTTTCCTTCCACAACCACTCGGCTTCTGGGCCGGTTGATTTGGACAACCATGACCCATAAACCAAAGCCCAAGGCATCGGCCCACTTTCTTGTGAGAAGCCCGGCCCAGTACTCAAGGAAACGCAGCAGTTTACTGATCCATGATGTGGCTCACTAAAATCAAGCAACGCGACATCATCCATCTAAGCTCCAATATACACTTTTAAGCCCTTTTTTTCTAGAGAAAGGGCTTTCTATGCTAAATTAAAAATTAAATTACAAAAATGTCTTAAATCCATTATTTCATGAATGGTATAATGAGTTACAATATTATATAAAAATCAAATCTAAAAAATCATAATACCCTCGTTAATTTTTGGCCATTTAAAAAAAATAAAAAAGAAACAGACATGAAAAAAATTGGTTTTTTCAAAACTATTTATTTTCAAAACTCATAAAAAATTAAAAAAAATCATCACCTTCATTTATTTTCCAGCCATGCAACAATTTGAAGAAACAACACTATGCAAAATGGTAAAGAAGGACGCATGTTTTTCATGAAAATTTCTACTTGATTTAATTCAAGAAACCAGAGCAATAACAAATAAATGAAATTTTGGTTCGGGGTACCCCTACAGAAAACAATAAAAAAAGCTTCATAGATGAAAATCAGCATAAACAAATAGGGAAATGAGTCTCAAAACAAAACTAGACAGTTGGACAAAATTTCATAAAAGAAAATATGCAAAACTAAGCGGAAGCTGCTACGGGTCTCGTGATACCATCAAGGATTCTTCCTGTCATTTGCCGGCACATTCCTTCCTTTACCTGAAAAATACATAAGAGAAAAGGATGAGTAATTTTATTACTCAGTAAGTAACCCCACTACCAGGGTCGGGCTTGGCACCTATATGCAATAAGTGCGCCAAACATGTGGGACCTGGATATCTATCATACGTCATACATCTATAAGGGAATGGTTAGACCCACCCCACCGTTGGTTATGGATGCCCACAAACCTCTAGTGAGTCCCGGATGAGACTCTTACCTTTAGTGATCCCGAAGGAACACAAACCTCTGATGTACCCGAAGAAACACAACCTTCTGTAGACACCCAACCAACGTAGGGGAGTCACCATTACTCATCGTAATGGTCAATAAAATTCACAATCATTCCATCACATGGATTCATACACTAACAGTAAGATTCATAGACGTTTAACAACATAGGTTTATACACTAACAGGCACATAGAACTTTGACATGGAAATTGCATACAGGCATAGTATCTCATAAGTGGCTTTAGAAACCTACTACATCATGGTAACTAAACATATGGCCCGAAGGCGGTTCAGGTAGTAAGATTACTTAGCTTGAGCCTAGATCCAAATTGCTAAACGCACCGTAATTCCTTGCAAAAATTCCTGAATAAAATTGGAAGCAAAATTCCTAGCTTGAGTTAATCACCGACCTACCCCATAAACAAAACCAAATTTAATTCAAGAGAATCCTTACCCAAAGGATGGTTTAACACGAAGTTGCCGCATCTGCTTCCAATTCTCCAGTTCGTGCAACAGTCTACACACTCCAAGAGAAAATACAGCTACAATTTCTAAACCCACATGAGTAGTCAATGGAAAACACCAACGCCTTACCCCAAAGACTGCGATCTCAGCCACGCCGCAAAGCACCACCAACAAAGAGCAAACCCACGGTACGACGGTGCAAGCAAACCACCACAGATGGAAGGGCAGACTCACGGCAACGTTGGCTATCGAAGGAGGATGCGGTGAGCGCGAGCCGGCGGACGAAACACACGAGGCGGTGAGGATGCAGGCGACACGCAGACGCAGAAGAAGAAGAAGAAGTCGGAGAGGCGGCGGCGTGCGGACGCATAAGAAGAACGGAGGAGAGAGAAGGAGAACGAGGGAGAGAGAAGGAGAAAAAAAAAATTTCTTTTTTTTCTTTTAATCTGCACGCAAAACGAGAAAGATTTATTAATAAACCTTAATCCTTCTTTCCATTAATTTCACATTTTTCTTTTCCCCAAACAAAATAGAATCTTCTTTTCTTTTTTCCAAACAAAATAAAATCTTCTTTTCTTTTTCCCCAAACATATGCAACTTATTTACTTTAATATTCCTCAACCCATCAAATCAAATATTTTCCAATTACCACTTAATAATTTATTAACTAAAATATTTTCTAATAGATCAATTTCCCAATAAATCAATTTTCCAACTTAAATTCAATTCCAGCGTATCCTTATATTTTCTTAAAGTAATCAAGTTTTTAAATCTGACCCAATTTCAAATCTTCACGTTAAATCCAACTTTTAAATCTCCCCAAATAAATTCAATTTTCCACTAATTGAATCAAATCCAAATCTTTTATCCCGATTACTTTAAATTGAATTATTTTTTCAACATAATCCAATTAAAGCTTCAAAATTCAAACAACTGATTCAAGATAATTAATTTTTTAGAAACAAATTACTTGCAAATTTGGGATGTCACACACTGTGTTCCTTTTTTAATTATAATTTCTCGTGTTAGCATTATTATTATTATATAATATGAGGTATATATTCGTAAAATAACTATATATATGACAAAGTATATGGAATATACATCTTAACAGAAACAATAATGAAATCAAAATATGAAGTATATATTATATAACAATTTTAAATTTATACTTGTTCTAAATATATTTGAATAAACATTGTATATATTTAAAATAACATTGAATATATTTGAAATAAACCCCGAAATTGGAAATTCTGAATTTTAAGTCTGACCTGAAAACTATAAAAAAGGACAAATTTATAATGATTGGAAAAAAAATATCTTTCATATACAAAAACTAATTTTTTTAAATATTTTAATTATAAAATAATACAAAAATTAAAAACAAGAGAGAATGTGTCTATCATATTTCTTGATTTTAGGAATATATACCATATTACTTAATAAATAAAATAAAAAATCATTAAATGACAACAAATTTAATGTGTTTGGATTTACTTGAGGAAAAAATGTTTTTAAAAAAATGCATTTTTATATAAACTCTTTTGTTAAAAATTGTTTGAAAAACACTTCAAAATTCATTTTTAGTGGTTTCAAAATATTCTAATTTTTTTTCAAAATGACTCATTTTTTAAATTAAACACTTGAAAATGTATTCAAAACATGTTATTAATGTAAATGAACTTTCTAAAAAAAGTAATAATAAATTTGATTTTAACCTTTTTAATATTTTAATTATAAAATAATACACAAATTAAATATGAGAGAAGGTAAAAAAAACGTTAAATTTGTCTAATAGAAATTTAATTTTGGAATATAATTAAAGTTTAGTACATAAGTGAAATATTGCTTGTGAAGTAGGTCAATTTACTAATCATTCTTATATAAATGTATATATAATCAATATTTTACTAATCTACTAACAAGTAAAGTTAGAGATATTTGAATTATGGCTATCGTTTCATTTGTTAGGAGAAGAGAATGAATAGTCTCCGTTTCATATCTAATATTTGGTATATATACTCACAACAAACACTCGAAAATTGATATTTTTTTTTTGAAAGATAGAAGTTTTCTCTAATGTTTTCTCACGATCTTCTAGATTTATGCATTTTTTTGGGTTGTACTATTTAAAATTAGCCATTTCTCTTGTTGGCCCTTGAATCAAAGATTTTCATGCTCATTTGTATGAATATTTGGTTTTTAGTTTTTTATCTTTTTCTTTTTAAAAATTGCCTTGTTTTTCTCACTATCACTTTATATGGTTTTCATCTTTATTAGGAAGCATTTGAATGTTTGGTTAAGTTCTAAAAACATAAATAAATTTTTAAAAACTCTCTCTTTAGTAATGAAAGCTGGACATTGATTTCGAAATCAGTGTTAGATACTAAATAATGAAAAAAAAAAAAAAAAAAAGCCGGATAGGCTAAAATTAGCATCTATTAATTTACTTATATATATATATATAAATATATATATAGCTATCAAATAAATAGTAAATTATCTATTAATTTATATTTTGTCTGAATCATACTAGTGAGAAGGAAGTGATTCCATGCAGCATAATTACATACATTAGGTTGTATAAAGAAACAAAAAGAGTAACCCATCAAATTATCAAAAATTAAAAGTTAAAATTATGCTTTTCCATCCTTATATTTAATTTACTTAAGAAAATTTCAACCTCCAACTTTTTAAAAAATAAATACATGTCATTTACGACTATTAAATTACATTTCACATAAATCTTACATTTCTTTTTTAAGTTTGATGTTCGTCTTCATTTGTGAGTTATTATAATTTTTAATTTCAATTTGAGTTCTATTCTTTTAAAAGTTTTTTATTTAGTATCTATAATTTAGTAAACATCTTAAATTTCCTTTTAATCATTTTTTACTTTAAGTAAAATTACAAATTTAATCTCTGCCGGCTAGATAGGTCTTTAATCTTCTAATTTTGTATCCAATGTGTATCTAAAAATTTATGATTAATAAGCATTGACATATTCTATATTTTTAAAATTAACGAATCTATTAGTAAAAATAGCTATAAAAACGAATAATTATTTAGTAGGATTCAAAAATTTCAATTCTATGATAATCAAGTCTATTTATATTTTTTTTAAAAAAATTTGACATGTCAAGAAAACCTATGAAATACAAAATTTAAAATTAAGGAGGCATTAAAACCTTTTTAAAATTGAGAGATAACTAGGTAGCATGGGGGCTTTCATTTAGTAGCACTCTTTTTTATTTGGAAAAGACCATTAGAGGCAAGGGTAGACAGAAGACCAAGGGTCTGGAGAGAACTACTAAAGAGATGTGCATAGAAAGGTCCGTAGTTTCCCTTGAAAACTTATAAGGGTTGGAGGACTCATGTGTAATCGCAAATTCTACTGTAGCTGTCATTCTTGCTCGACATTAGGAACACAGGGGCTCAAGATATCTAAAGGAGGTACGAACCCCTCCTATCGTATGGTAAGATGCAGTTGAAAAACATAAGTTCAACCTATACAAACCAAATAAGGGCTTACATTTTCTTGCAAAGAACTACTAAGATAAAAAAACAAATATATCATATGGTTCTTAAACATATCATTTAATTTAATATAACAACAATAAGGGACAATTAAAGGTTTGACCAAATTATAAAGATTAAATTAAAAATTTCCAAATCCAAACAGTGATTTGAGAGAGATTGAAGCCAAACATAAACCATGAAGGCTTTAAAAATTATATGGATTAAATTGAAACTAATTCCCACTTATATATTAAATTTTCATCAACATATCAATAGTTTCATCAATATTTTTACATAATTTATATTGATTCGACATAGATATGAGGGCAGTGATTCGATATTTTCATTATATTGCAAAAAGAAAAAAAATTCAAGAAACATAAAATGTAAGCAACAAAATATTACTAAATGTGAATATGACATTTTAACTTGTTCAAAGGAGTAAAAACATTTATTTATTAATTCCTTCTTAAAATTTTTATAATTTTAACATAAATATGTATTGATATCAGCATATTTCCATAAAATAGAGATCTCAAAATTTCCATCCATGTCAACATTTTAAATCTTGCTTAAACTACAACGGTTAAGTATAATTAATAATTTAAGTTGAATGAACATAATTCAAAATTGACATACTAAATTCACTTAAGATTAGAAGTTTAATTCACAATATACTTTACTTGTAGTACTAAAAAAAATTAATTATTTAACTTTATATTTAATTGAAATTTACCGCATTTTTCCCCAAATAATAATAATAATAATAATAATAATAATAATAATAATAATAATAATAATAATAATAGTTGTTATAAATATTGGGTAAAAAAAAAAAAAAAATATTACGAGCTAAGGTGAGAGTTTTTCTTTGGCACTCGATTCCCAAATCCACTAACTTTGCTTTTATATAGCTGTGGTCTCGTAGAATAAATACACATTTAAAACCATATTAAAAGTGGGGTAATTAAATAACAAATCAAGATTTGTCACATTATTTATTCATTATATACATTTCATTTAAAGGTATTAACACAAAATATTCTATTATAAATCCATTCATATAAATTAACTACATAAAATGGTAAAACGCTACAAAAGTCAATTTGCATCTTATCTTAATTTGACGAGAAAAAAAATGATGATATGCTTATTCTCATATTGTGGAGGTAAATACTAAAATAGTCTATGCGATTCGTTATTTTGAAAATCTATCGAATGACTTGATAAATAATCTTAAAATTCTAATTTTTAAAATATGATAATTGGACCAACTACGTAAAACATAACTTTCACTTCTTAAAAAAATACAAAGTTTTTTGTTTTTTAATTTCTACTTTTTTTATTTTTAAAAAGGAAAACATAGCTTAGGTTAGATAAAAACAAAAATGCTATTCCCATTGTCTAGGAAGGATGCCTAATTAAATTATATTAGAGTTAATTAACTTCAATATAGTTATTCCCAACCCCTTAAGCTGCACTTTCATTTATAATTTGAAAGAATTAAAATAAAATTTTATGAAACACATTTTTTTTCTTTTTAGTTTCTAATAAAAATTGTTCTCCTCCTAGTAAAAAAAATTAAAAAAAAAAAAACAAAAATAGCTGCCTAATGCAGAAAAAAAATTCCTTACCACGAAACATTTAAAAACATATAAATCATGAAATTTAAATATTTGACTTCTTAGGTCGAAGACATATACTTTAAAACTAAGTACAAATTTAATTTGATTAGGACATTCACAATGTGGCATTATTTAATTTCAGAAATTTTTTTAGTTTATAGTGATAAGTTGATGACTATATTTAGTATTCTACTCGAACATCTAGTTATAATTTATATACAGTTCCTTACTTTTATTACTTTAATGACTTAATTTGAAATAATATTTAAATGGTACTAAAGATCAAGATATTAATAATAATTTTTGAAAAATAATATATTTTTGTGAATCATGGGGTTCAAATTCAAAATATTTTAAATTTAAAATGGAAAGCTTAAAAGCTAATACATTTTTAATGGTTACAATATTTTATAAAATTTTTGGATCTAGACGATAATATATCTGTGATTATGTAAAAGATTATTCTTTTCTGTTGAGCCCTAAAGTTATCAAATGATTAATTAATAATAGTCAAATAAATAAAGAGAATCAAATGATTAAAGAATAACACACCCTTGAGATCAACAATAAAATAATAAAATGAATAGTATTGATCACAAAGCATAGGCATGCAAATTAGCACTAAAAAGAAAAAAAAACATGCAAATTGGTCAAAGTGTTCATAAGAAACTTTGAGTCGTTAGTGTAATATAATAATATGATTAAAATATCATTTTAGTCTACTTTTCAACGTTTAATTTTAATTTACGCACTTTATAAAAATTTTGCATTTTGTCTTTTAAAGTTAATTTTTATAAAACATTTGTTAAACAATAATAGTAATTTTCATATAAAAGAATACAAAAATGAGAGTGAAAAATGGGTAAAGGATAAAAAAAGGTTATTTATTTATTTATTTTTATAGAAAAAATAATAATAAATTAGTAATATAAGCTAAATTTAAAATTTATTGTAAGTGTATTAACTAAATTTGGAGGAAGACGGCTAGTATGATTGTATGATATGTGGATTTATTGTTCTAAATTTATTTTGTTTGATTTATTGTTCATCTTGGTGGTGTTGTCTTGTCTACTTTGCTTCGCTTGTGAGCTGTTTTGCTTATCCCCTGTAATGTTTTTTTGTGTCTTGAACTTAAGCAGTTATTTATTTTTTTCTTTTAATACTACTTTGAAAAAAAAATAGAAATAATAATAATATTTAAAAAATCGGTCAACAAAAACATAGTTCAACAGAAATTGATGTATATTGTTTTTCTAATTACAAATGGAGACTTAAATCTATGTACCACATTTATTGTAGGTGTAGCTCCAAATATAACAATCAGGTTCAATTTGCAGATATAGGATAATGCGATTTGTAGATATAACAAACTTAGATTTTGATTTTAAAGTCTATTAGTGATAGACCATATCAATAGTAAAGGTTTCCAGTGATAGACCATATCACTCATAGGAGTGTATTAGTAATTGAATTTATCATTGACAGATTTTGTTATATTTGCAATTTTAAAAAAATATTGTTATACACTTAATTATTATTTCTAAAAGTGCTATACAACACAAATATTCTTATTTTGTACTAATAATAATAATCAAAGTGTTAGAAAAATGAAAATACTTAAGCAATTTAACACAAATAATAATAATAATAATAATAATAATAATAATAATAAATAAATGATAATGGTAATCGTAACTTCTTTTAATTAATAGCTTTGGGTTTTTGGATTGACCAATAAACTCAATTTTGGGGGAGATCATTAATAAAGTTGTATGAGTAATTATGAGTTTGCAGCATGATTGCAATATGATCGAGCGTGCACAATTGTGCGGATGTGATTATATATATAGCGAAGATTGATATAACCATTCATCTTAGAATTAGAATATATGATAATTTATTTTTTTAAAATAAAAATAAATAAGTCTTTATATTTTTAATTTTTTTAAAAAAATAAATAAGTCTTTAGATTTTTAATTTTGCGTTTAATATATCTTTAAACTCAGGTGTATCAATAAATTTTTAATTTTAATTTATGTCAAATAGGTCTCTATAAAATTTAATTTTTTATCCATTAAACAAATTAATTTTTAATAGTATTAAATATATTAGAGATTTTTTATCCATTAAACAAATTAATTTTTAATAGTATTAAATATATTAGAGACCGACACAAGACTGAAAATTTAGAGATGAATTAAACATTTATAAAGTTCATTCTAGATACAAAGTAAAAAAGAAAAAAAAAATTCAAGACTTGTTGAATACTTTTTAAAGTCTAAAACTAAATAGATACAAACTTCAAAATTAAGGATTAAACTTAAAAATTAAATAATCTTTTAGGGAAAAAAATGAATCATTGTTATGTAAATTTAGAAATGCTTTTGACTATACACTTAGAATTTACTTATTATTTAATTTATAGAAGCATTCACATATACATTAAATCTCACTCAAAATAACAATAAATCTAGCATAAACGATCAAAAAGAATTTACGAAAAGAATATACTATAATTTAAAATTTTCATACTATCTTTATTAAAATGTCTGTCATAAAAAAAATATTTAAAAATTGTATGAAATCTATAAAATAAAATAATATATAATCTAATAATGTGTAATGTTAAATTGAAACAATATATACACGATAGTAATAATATTATGAAAAATTTCTAAACATAAATAATAAATACACATAAACTTCCAATAAAAAAAAAAAAAAGTAATCATAATGAACCAATGAGATTTCGTGAAATCGATTTCATAAATTACAGTTTGACTTGAATTTTGGTGGAACATATTTTGTACATAAAATCATATACACATATTAAAAGATTCTAATTGAATTGATTTGTTGGAACAAATCCCCCACTTATCAACACTAACAAAGGTGTTAGTGTTACATAATTAAAATTATTGAATTACGACGGCTATAAATCAAGCACTAATGAATTGAAATGAAATGATTTGAGACAAAAACAAGATTTCATATGGAATGTCAAATCTTTTAAATATTATAGAGTGGAATTCGAAATTTAAACATTTCCAAAAAAGATTAAAAAATAGTTGATCTAGTGCTCCATTTTGAACCATATTATACAAATTAGTTGCTCTCTGGTGCTTTCATTTTCAATCACCACAATCTAATCGATTGTCAACCACCACAATCACAACCCAATAAAACTAACTACATAAATTAAATTATAACTACATGAAGATTTTCATATAATGACTTAAATTTTATTTCCAACTACGATAATCTACGTCGAAGAGGGCATCACATGAAATAGAGAGATTGTTCATTTTATCATTAGAGTTGGGAACGGGAATAGGGTGGGGGTGGGACAGGTGGGGTCCCGTTCCTGCCCCCATAGGAGAATTTACCCCATCCCCTCTCTTATGGGGGGAATTTACCCTATCTCCGCCATTTGTAGACGGGAACAGGGGTGGAAATTCTCCGTCGGAGAAACGAGTCCCCGCCATTTTTCGAGATAGAGTGAGCGAGACTGTGAGAGCGAGTGAGACTGTGAGCGAGAGCGAGACAGAGACAAAGCAAGATATATATACATAGGGGCGATCGGGGATATATCGGGGCTTCTCTATCCCTGCCCCGACCCCGGACGAGTATCTGGGGAATCTTCTCAGTTTGACCCTCGTCTCCGGTCAAAACAGGAATTCCCCAGGTCGGGTTCTCGTAGGTTTTTTTTTACCATATTTTATCATTGTGATAATATAAATAAATAAATAAATAAACATCTAAACGGTTTTGTTTTACAGGAAAACTATTAAGAAACTCCAAATGTGACATGTTGATAGTGGTGGCATGATTATTCCAGAATATGATTGGTTTTATAGGTCACCTTGCAGAAGTAGTAGCCTTTTGCACAAGGCATATCCAAAACTCTTAATATTTGAATCCTACCTTTTTGGACAATAGTGGACTCATTAATCATTCTTTGGAAGCTATTCACGGGTAAAGACAATTATGTAGGTTTTTTTGGTGTTGCTTCCAAAACTACTAACCAAATAATATTTATAATTATTGATCTTTATAACTATTACTACTAAAGCGTAGTATCAGCGATAAGATCGAGTCAATCTGCAGAGAAGCACACATATTAGTTTCTTAAAGCTAATTATTTAGTTAAATCGATAATTGGGTTGTGTGGTTTGAGATTTGAATATGTATGAAAATAAGATGCAAGGAAAGTAAATGATAGATGTAAAATCAAACGAAATGTTCTAGCTTAAAAGAACGGAATCACACAATGAAATTTTGATCATCGAATTATCAAAGCATGATTTTACCTTCTTATTTTTGCCTAGCCCAATTGATTAGAAAAAAAAGCATCCTAATCAATTTAACTAATCGCATTATGCTTTAGGGATTTATGCTAGGATAAATTTCCAATACGAAAAGCCTAATTAGAAATTTAATACGGTTTTCTCTCGGTCGATAGAACAATGTTCTTCATTGTCGACCACAAATAACAAGTCAATCTAACCTTTCGCTTTTTAAAGATTGACCTATAATTACATGTTACATATTATATGTTAATCTAAAGCGTTGAATTGTACAGTCAAACATTGGTTGTCAATCAATAACAAAAAAATGTCATTCATAGTCAATAAATCGAGAGTAAAACACATTGACAAGAAATTACATTAATATTATCAAAATACTCTAAAAAAATATAATGGGTTCCTCCAATATCTCCTTAACTAGAAAACCATAGATCTTACCTTCCCATGATAGTGGAAAAGACAGAATCCAACATTATTTCTGTTTGATTACAGGAAGAAGATGAAAGTAAACCTAAAAACTAGTGTTGTAGATGGATAGAAGGTGGAAAAATGAGGAAAACGAGTAGTTATTTGCCCAAAATAGTCACTCGGATCAAAAGATATGACCTGAAGTGCAGTTTTTGTATCCACACGACAGCGCTATAGAAATACGCTGCGTACTAGTTTTAGCGCCTGGATGATGTCCTTTGGGGACGTTTTGGTCTTTTAGACTTCCATTTGACCTAATTGCTTCATTAGGACTCCAAATTGGTCCGTTTTCTCCTAGTGCTCGATTCTGCCTCCAAATTGCCTAAAACCTATAAAATAAACAATTCAACATATTAAATAGTACAACGATTCCGAGTTAAGTTGAGAAACATAGCACCTTTTGAATTGTATCAGATAGTTTTATGAATAAGTGTAGGTTTTTATCAATCCACATAAAAACAAAAGGATTTAATTTGGTTAAAGTTTTCTTCCCCGTCAACTGCAATTGAAACTCAACAGTTGTAATCAATGTTAGATGATTCAAAGTGTTAGAAATATAGATTAGAGAACACATATGTTGGACCAATAACACTCAATGTTTTGTTTGTTATTTTCTCTCGTTTGTGTTCTAAAAAAGTATACACAACTCTTGTTTAACAACCAAACAGGTAAATTATGACAACCCAAATTATTAAGGTAAATCCTCTTATTAAGTTAATTTAAGTCATTATGCATCAAAAGAAAATTATATTTATTTATATGTATTTATGTAGTTATTTAGTTTAAGGAGGAAAGTTTTAAAATTAGCATTTATAGTAGTTGGTGAGTCTTAAGTGGATTTAAGGAAATTGTTGGGAATTGGCAAAAGATAGCTTACTTTGAGGCAAATAAAATAAAATAAATGAATTTGGTAAAGAAGATTTTATTTTATTTGGTTGGAAAAACAAAAAGGGAAAAAGTGGAATTAATAGGCTAAGGAGGGAAACGGATTAGGGTTTATTTTACACCCTCCTCGGTTTGCGTGTAGTCAAGAAAAAGAAAAGAGAAAAGCTCTTTCTCTCACTCCCTCCCCGATCTTCGTCGCCGCCGCCGCCTACCTTCTTTTCCGTTCTCCCTCTGCCCCGCCATCTCTCCCCCTCTCCGCCATCTCTCTCCCTTTCCGCCACCTCTCTCTCTCAGTTGCCGCTCGATTTCCGGAAGTTTCACGCTCAGAATCATGTTGTTTCCCGCGGGATCTCGCTCGACTCTCGCTGGCTCTCGCTCTCACGCTTCCCCGCTCTCACACTCGAAAATCACGCTCTCCACGCCAGGATCACGCTTTCACGCTCTCGGACTCTCGCTCTCTCGCTGGCTCTCGCTCTCTCGCTCGACTCTCGCTCTCTCGCTCGGCTCTGGCTCTCGCTCAGAATCTCGTTCTCGGCTGACCGACAGTCGTCGGACCAGTACTCCCTAAGTTAGGATCTTAACCCTGAGTGGGTTAGTGGCATATTTTGGCAATTATTTGGGAATACGAATTAATTGGTAAATCTTAATAGGTGGTCGGCGATTGTTTTAGTCAGTAGGGTCGGAGGAAACTGTGAGTTTGGTCACGTTTGGGTAAGGACTCCCTCGAACAAATTTTGAATTTGCTTATGATAGGTTGGGCTTGATGAATAACATAAGTTAGAGGTTTATTCTCAGTTTGTTCAGGAATTTTGCAAAGGTTGCAGTGTGGTTAGCTTTATGGATCAACCCTCAGGTAAGTGATCTTACTTCCTGAACCGCCTTCGGGCCATATGTCTAGTTGCCATGATGTAGTAGATTTTGAAAGCCACGCATGATATAAGATGCTTGTATAAAATTTTCATGTCTTAAAGTTGTATGTGCCTGATAGTGTATGAGCTTATACTATGAGATGTTTATGAACAATACTGTTAATGTATGAATTCATGGAATGGAAGGAGTGTGAATTTGATTGATCATGTATGATGGGTAGTGGTAACTCCCCTATGTCGGTTGGATGTCCACAGGAGGTTGTGTTCCTTCGGGATCACTAGAGGATGTGTTCCTTTGGGTTCATAGAGGTTGTGTTCCTTCGGGTTCACCAGAGGTTGTGCTCTTTCCAGTGCACTAGAGGTTTGTGTTCCTTTGGAATCACCAGAGGTTGTGCTCTTTCGAGTGCACCAGAGGTTTGTGTTCCTTCGGGATCACTAGAGGTAAGAGTTTCCTTCGGGGCCCTAGAGGTTTGTTGGCATCCATAACCAACGGTGGGCGGGTATAACCATTTCCCTATAGAAGTATGATAGATATGCATGTCTCATGTTTGACGCACTTAAAGGACTTAGGTGCCTAGCCGGACTCCGGTAGTGGGGTCACTTACTGAGTAATATAATTACTCATCGTTTCGTCTTATATTTTTTTAAGGTAAAGGAAAGAATGTGCCGGCGAATGACAAGAAGAATCCTTGATGGCATCACAGGACCCGTAGTAGCTTCCGCGTAGTCTTGCATGTTTTACAAAAAAAATTGCTGTCCAACTGTCTAATTTTGTTTTAAGACTCGTCTATTTTTTTTAATTATGTGGATTTTTCATTCATTGATTTTATTAGGGGTACCCCGAACCAAAATTTCTTTTTATTTATTAATGTGTTATTTTCTTGAGTTAATATAAGTAGGAATTTTCATGAAAAGCTTTGATCCTTCTTCACTATTCAGCGTAGTGTCGTTCTTTGAAGTTTTGCATGCATTGAGTAATGGTTCGATTAGTTTGTATAAGTCGGGTCGTTACATAAATTAACCCAAAAAAAAAACTTTATTATAATGCTTAATCATCCTTTGTATTACTTAAATTATTTTTAAAAAAAACATTACAATATATTGCTTAACTACTCTTCTACTATTTAAAATTCATCAAGCACTCCCTTCCTTCTTAACTCATCATATCCTACTATGACACACATATACATAACATACATAAAAAAGTGGGTTAAAAATGTTTGTTTTTGATGTGTGTCAAATAAAACCTTAAACATTATTATTATTATTATTATTATTATTATTATTATTATTATTATTATTATTATTATTATTATTATAAAGAAAGAAAAAGGCAAGTCATGCTTGGATTTATACATATTGGTAGTTGGTGCATATATGGTTATCTTTGGCCAACAAAAGAACATGAACAATATGAAGGCCACACAAGTGATGCAAAATAAAGTATATACTTTATTTGAATAATCCTAATTGGGGCCACATTATATCCCATTTTGCATAATAGTAATGGAGCAACAATACCAATTTTGTTGGTGGACAACTTATTTTCAAACTTTGGATTAGAGATATTTTAATTAAATCTTTTCATTTAGGATTACATGTCTATATTTTATATATTTATTTATGATTTACACTATTAATAATGATCACCCATGTTCTTGCATCTTTTTTTTTTCGTACTCAAAGGTTTCTTTCAACATTATATAATTCTTTTCTATTTCTATTCTACCTCATCTTATAATATTTCAAATCATTGATGGAGAAAATATTTATTGACCTTCATTTTTATATGTATGATATATTTTTTTTTCAAACTAGTTTCTTTATATTCAAAGTTAACCATCAAAACCTAATTCAACTTATTGCTAAGTATTTTCAAATCTTTATGAACATATGGTGAATTATAAAAAACTAATTAAAGTAGTCAAACTAATCATGATCTCCCTAATTAGTACCACATTCTTTATGCATAGTTAAACTCTCTCAAAAGAAGTCGAACTATCCTTTCTTAACTAAGAATTTGTCTCATAGATATATTACACATCTTATAGAAATTGTTACTTGAAGCATGGTTTTAGAATAAATGATATATGGTATATTATTGGTTGTTAAATTACTTAATGTTTTAAATGGTTTTTATTACAAAGTTTTATTTTTGTTGTTTTACATTTTTTTATATGATTATATATATTTACATGAACAATCATAATATTCCCCTTTATAAGATACCTATTGTTTGTGCAATCATTAGAAAACCCAATACATTATCTACACAAAATTATATCCTTCCTCATAGTACCAACTTGCTTCCATTCTTATATTCTTCTTTCTTTCTTTCTTTCTTTTTCCCAAAATGCTAGTGGCACTAAAAGGAAAAAA
>QLSR01000464.1:1207218-1258916 GCA_031780015.1 Citrullus colocynthis | reverse complement strand
AACTCTTTGTTTCTTTATTAATAGTATCATTGTTATTTGAAGATAAGAAGCCAAAAAGTAGTAATACCTCTCCACAAAACCTAATTTTAACTTCAAATCTCTCTTTCTTTTGGTTTTTTGTTTAATATTTGAGTGATAAAATTATTCTTTGAGTTGTCTTCCATTTTATAGAATATTCATCTAACCATGTCCAACTATCCAATATTTTCAGTCAATCAAAAGGATAAAATAATATATATATATATATATATATATATGGCTAAAGGGGAAATTTTATTATTTAAATTATCTTTAGATTCTTATACTTAAAATGTAGCTTATATTTTTGTTCATATTCTCTTTCATCTCTCTCTTTTTTTTTTTTTGTTCATTTAATTCAAAATACACTTGATGTTTATTTATTCTCTGTAAATCTTGATGAGACTTAAGAGCTAGCAGAAATATATATGTGTATAATTATTTATAACAAATATCACTTTCGCTTGTGCAACAAACATCACATCTACCCTTCACCATTAAATGTCAAATAAGATTGAAAACAAAGAAATTTCAATATCAAGTCATTAAAAAAAATCGTTCACTTTCAAACTAGAAATTGAAGTGAGAATCCTACTTTTATTTATTTATTTATTGAAAAGAAAGATATGGATTTGTAATGAGTGATAAAGAGGTGGATTTTGAGAAAGAGGTCAAGTGGCACACCATTGTAGATAATGCGAATATAGTCTAATAGGATCCATTAAAAAGGAAGTATAAAATCTAGTGATCTAGTCTGAAATTTTAATATTGCAAAATAAGAACGTTATGTCTAGTATAAGAGATAATATCTCACAGTCATAATTTGAGCATAACTAAATAAGTTTTGGCATGTAGCTTTGATCGAAAAGTATAAATTGAATCACGAATCCATCAGTCTTAATGCTTTATTATACTACCTTTTATGAGATGACCCATAGACATTACATATTACATATTGGAATCATATATCATTCATATTCTTTTTCTCTCTTTCTTTTACCCCAAACTTAAAAAAAAAAAAAAATTGTCATTAAGATATATTTTTTTTCTTTTTTATTATGGGTGAGAAAAGTGAATATTTATTTGGCTAAGTATAGAGATCGCCAAACATAAGGTCAACCAAGAAGCCATAAGTTTATTTGGCTAAGTATGAAAACCCACCCAATAGAGTCGGTCATGAATCCATAAGTTTATTTAGCTAAGTATATTGACCATGAAACCATATCTTTATTTGGCTAAGTATGGAGACCAACCCATAAGTTTGATTATAAAGTCATAATGCATAAATATGGAGGTCAATTCACAGGGGTGGCCGCAGAGCTTGAGAAGATTGATCCTGTAGAAGTAAATATTATGCTTAAGTGTTTTACTTTTGCTCATGTTTGGGTCACAAGTGAAATAAATCCAACAATTCATAACGGTTAGTAACACCTTGATTAATGGCTCGAGAATTTAATTAGCGAACGATTGTTACGAAATCATGTTCCTATGTAATTGAGAGTGCTTATGACATTTGAAGTATGTTAAAATACATCCCAACTTTTCTACTATCTAGCTCTCTCTCTAAAAGATTATTAACTTGATTGTTTGAAATGTCGGTGGCCAAGCACCAAACTGGTGTAAGTTTTTCCTCTATTGTGCAAGGTGCTCATTCAGTTCCTCCAGACAATTGGTACTAAATTTTGATATCAACATTTTCAAAAATATAATTTAATTAGATTTTTTATTATATAGAATTCATCAATTTTGTGATGAAGGGATCAAATCTCTAGCAGAAGCAAATTAACACCTTTCTTTTGATTTTGATTAAATAGGAAAAATCAGAAAAATATAAATTAAAATTAGAGAACAACAACATGTTGCAATTTTATAGATTAAGCATCATAATTGCGAAGGAAAAATATCTTTGTAGAACAAACTCTTTCACTACAATGTTCTTCCTCCAATTAGTTTATCTACTTCTTTGTGAATCTCCTCCAAGAGATCGTGGGAGCCTCCTTGAAAGAGTGATGGAATTTGGGAGAAAGGAATAAACATAGAGAATTCGTCTTTGTGTTTTTTTGGGAGTGCAGAGAAGATAAAATACGTTAATTAAGTGAGAGTTCTATCTCTCTACTATTTACAAAGCCTCTTTTATATGGTCAAATTAAGTTAACTCTAATTTGATTTAATTAATTACTTTAATATCTCATATTAAAATAAATAATTATTTGATGAGTTGTTTTCAAGTATAACAAAATGAGCTAAATTATTTACAAATATAGAAAAATTTTACTTTCTATCCGTGATAGATCTAGGTAGAAATCTATCGGTGTTTATCACTAAAGTGACAGATGTCTATTTGTGTCTATCACAGTTAATCACTGATAAAAAGTAAAATTTTGCTATATTTGTAAGTATTTTAAGCAGTTTTGCCATTTAAAACAATTTCTCTTATTTGAATCATATTCAGATATTTTCATTCTCCCATAACCTATAGTTTTAATGTGAATCTCATTCATATTAAATGATTAAATATTTAAATTATATTTAAATAAATTAATAATCACATATTATATAATTTTAATATGAACCTCATTCATATTAAATTACTAATGATTTTGATGTCTCATATTAAAATAGTTAATTATTTGAATCATATTCAAATGCATTAATTCTCACATACAATATTAAGATGAATTTAATTCATAAATAACTATATAATTAATAATGTATCTAAATACATTACTCTTAATAGTAATTGCATCTAATATAATAATATATTAATAGTAATTGCATCTAATATAATAAATATTTTTTTCTTTAATTCAGCACATTAATTTGAATTTTTCACATTATTCTTTCAATACTTGATTCTTGTTGGTCTGTTATGAGCTAGTAAGGAGATTTTATGGATTTATAGATTATAAGCTTTAATGATATATGATTAATTAATTAACTTCCATTCATTAACTATAAGATTCACCACCATAGGCCCATTATCGCACTCTTATACATTGTAGGACAAGTTGCGTCCATGAATATAATCACTTAATGTAAGTAGATTATTCATGAGTTGTTCATAATTATAGCTAGGGGTGAGCATAATAGATTGAAAATCAAGCCAACCGACCAAAACTGACCGAACCACGGTTGGTCGGAGAAGAGGAGCGACTCGGCTGGTGTCAATTTGAGAAAATTTCAAATTGACATTTTTTTAAAAAAATTCAAAGAACAAAACTGATCTAAACCAATTGACCAACCGAAGGCTGATTTTCACTCTTGATGATTGAGATCAGTTTGAACATTTATTAAACTAACCATAGTCGGTTCAGTAGCGGTTTGGTCGAAAAACCGACTCTGACCGACTGTTGCATACCACTAATTACAACTGAGTAAAATGGTTGATATACAAGTCAAGATTAACTTTGAATTTTACCATAATAGATAGTTCATTATTGCCTATTTAATAATCAAATTAAATAGTATACTAAATAACAAATTAATCACAAGGTTTTGGGGCATAAAATTTCAATAGGTGATACTATTTTTTTATGAATTTAAAATGTCAATGCTCAATAATAATAATAATAACAATAATAATAATAATAATAATAATAATAATAATAATATACAATTTCGAAATTATTCATTTATTTTATATTTTTTAAAATGAAAAAGAAGACTTTATATATATATATATATATATATATATATATAGCTACAATAGTATCTCTTAAATAAGAAATAAATAAAAAAGCAAACTCACATTAGTCAATCTGTAATTTTTCCAACTAATTGAAAATGAGTTGAAAAATGTTATTTTTCTACCTATTCGAACGCTTTTTTTTTTTTTTTAATAAAACATCACTTACTATTATAAATATCAACATTCAATCTTCCACATTTCACCATATAACTCAAACAACAAAAAAAGAGAAAACAGTTATTCTTCTTTTTTAAAAAGATTCTAAATTTACTAAAAATAAGCTATGTGCTTTAAATAGTAAAATTTAACTATTTATTAGGTTGTCTTTTCGCCAAATATATATATATATAAATTTAGGTATCTAAAAACCACTCTAAGAGAAAGTTCTTTTTGCCCCCACTACCTCTTTTAAATGCTATATCATCCCACTACACTTGTACGTAGTGGGGTTTTTTTCTTTTCTTTTCTTTTCTTAAATTTTAATTTTATAAATAATTAATTCATTCATTCATATTTAATTTTTGTTTGAATAATTTAAATTAAATTATGTGCAAAAGGACATGACCAATACTTAAAGAAAAGTTTCCTTTAATTTTTTATTAATATCTTTGGAACAATTTTTATACTTGAGTTGACCATACCTTGGTGTACGGACTAATGGCTAATAGTTCTTAGGCCAAATATACAACATGATTTCTTTCTTTTTCTTTTTAAAATTATCAATTTTGCTTTCTATCTTTTAATATTTTCTAGGAGCATTAGAATTTTTCAATCAAACCTTAAAAAAATTGTTAATTTATTAGAAAAATTAAAAAATCATTATTATTGGTTAAATTACAAATTTGGTCCCGTAAAGACTACTTATGAGGATTTTACTAAAACATAACAACTAAATTCCAATAAACCATGCAGACTGAATTCCAACCTTTTCTCAAACCATAAGAACCAATTTTCCAATATAACAATTATTGTTGTATTAATATACTTAAACACGTGAACGTTTCATTCTACTGTTACTTTACACATAAGGTTTTGTTTGGTAACTATTTGTATTTTGTTTTTTATTTTTAAAAATTAAGTTTGATTTCTCTTAATTTCTTACACTAGTTTGCATCTCTTAAAGTAAATAAGCTTAATTTTTAGTCAAATTCTAAAAAAAAAAAAAAATATTAGTTTTCAAAACTTGGCATTAGTGAAATTTAGATAACAAAACAAAAATTTAAAGGTAAAAGAGGTGTTTATAAGATTAGTTTTCAAAAACTAAAAACCAAATGATTAACAAATGACCTAAAACTCAACTCTTTCATCAATAAATTATGACCCACCAACTAATAAAATATATACTCTCGACCAAGAAGTTAGAAGTTATTTTTCACATTGTTAAACTAAAAATAACATATTCATTCTGTTTTTCAAGTGGCATGTTCATATGGAATGTTTACTTGTCCAAATATTATTAATAAAATAATAGTTTAATGACACATTAATTCTATGTAAACTAATTTTAACGATTTTTTATTAAAGCAAATGTTGAGAATTTTTTTTTACAACACGAGTAAAATTAAGAATTTAAATTTGAAACGCATCCCACACTTACTATAATATTACAAAAAAAAAAAATTAAAAAACAATTTGATAACAATTATTTGAAAAATTACAACAATTTCAATTTAAGCATTAATCTTATTTATACATGGTATAGATTCTCCTTTCCACTAAAGGGGTAGGGTTACTATCTCACTTAGAAATCATGGAATTCAAATCAATTCTACTCTTCACCAACTAAAACACAACTTTCATAATCGGTCCTATAGCGTCTCGTTCAATAGTTCATAGTATTTGAATACGACTATATTTTAGTGGATAAGAATCTCTTTTCTAGTTCAAAAACAAGGGGTATGAATTTAGAAATCGATTTAAACCTTTGATTTTTTGGTCAAGTGTATATGTATCTTCACCATTTAATTAACTTTGTCCATGTTTATAGTAAATGAATCTATCACCATATCTTGAAGTTGAATGATGGACCCCTAATTAAGAAAAATTATAATTCAAACTTGTTTTTTTTATAAATAAAATTATTAATTTAATCATATAAGAAAAAGAAAATAAAGAGAATCTAGATTAAAGAAAAGATGGAAATTAAAGTGAAGTTTAGCCAATTCCTCATAAGCATAAATACCCCAAGCCAATCTCATCATTGCCTTGTGGAGAGATATAAGATGATCATCATTTGCTTGTGATTGATCATAAACTTAAAAAACCAAAAGAAAAATTGCATACATACATCATTTTCTCCACAAATTAAATATCCATAAGATCCCCTCTTCAATATTCTTTCCTTCCCTACAAGTATTGAAATATATATATATATATATATATATCATATAGAGATAGTTTTGAGGCTTAGAGCTTAGGGCTTTGGCTTATTAGACCCAGACATATACTTTCATTTCCGTACGCTCTCTCTATTATCTCTTTTCTCTCCTTTCCCTCCCGCCACCTTTTCAAGGAGATTTTGTACACTGCATCTCTTTTCATCTATCGTCCAACACAAGTTTTGTTCAGTAAAAAGGTAATTAAACTTTAATTCCTGATAATTACTGAAACTTCTTGTTTGTTTATGTCTATCATTTTTCTTATGCTCAAACATTTAAGATATATATTTAATTAATCACTTAATTATTTATATTCTTAATTAATACTACTCTTACTCATGGACATGATTATGAAGGATATTGCAAGGCTTCAACAAGTAATTCTAGATATTATTGGATGTTTGATAATAAAAAAACTTAAAAGTGTGTTTTGTTAGGGATTTAAAAATACAAATTTGAAAATAAATAATTTAATAAAAACAATGTCATATTTTACATTATTTTTCGTGGTGTTCACGTTGCAAATTAAGAATATATAAAATATTGGAGAACATGGTAAAATAATTATGTTTTCAAATTTATCATTTTTCTAGGTCACATAAGAATTCAAATACAACTCAAATACTGCATAAAAAAAGAGTTAATGAGAACTAGGAACTGACAATAATTCATGATTTTCTTTAGGACAGAAGATAGGTTTTACTAAATTCTCAATATCCATCAACTTTCAAATTATTTTTAAGAAATACATTTTGAGATCATTTTCAGTAAAATAAATTGGTACAAGTGGTGTTAAGAAATCGAAACACATAAATAAGATTATTCACATCACTCATTAAATTAATGTGACAATTGAAGTGTGTAACAATCGATTTTGTAAACAATACCATAAATCATATAACACTATTTTTTGAATTAAAATAAAGCGTAACATGAAATTTTTTCATATACTTTTATGCTTATCAATTTTTACAGTTAATTAATTTATGTTATTCATTTGAATGAAAACTATCTCTTCACTTCTCCAAATAATTTTAAAGATAAAGAGTTAAAAGAGAAATTATTTTAAATGGTAAAGCGGTTGAAAATATTTACAAATAATAGTAAAATATCATAGTGATAGACTATTGTGTGTCAATCAAGTTTATTGCAAATAGATTGTGATATTTTGCTATATTTATAAATATTTAAGTTCATTTACTACATTTAAAAACAACTCAAAAGTAAAAAAAAATAAAATAAAATAAAAAATTCCTGAGAAATACGAAATTTAATAATTTAACGTAGCTAAATATTATTAAATGTAAATCATTTCTTTGTTGTTCTTTAAACTTTTACAGGACCGATCTGTCAAGAGAAAATGAAATTTTGCTTGTCGGCGAGCTGCAAGCAAGCTGCGACGGAGCCGCCGCTAGTAAACTTTCAAGGCACAAACACACTGAATTTGGAACCATTTTTCCGGCGAAAAGACAAAGTAGTATTCGTTATGGGAGCTACGGGCACGGGGAAATCCCGGTTGGCAATCGATTTAGCCACCCGTTTTCCAGCTGAGATTATAAACTCCGACAAAATCCAAGTCTACAAAGGACTGGAAATTCTCACCAATAAGGTCACTGAAAAAGAACGTTGTGGGGTCCCACATCACCTCCTCGGAATCGCCGATCCAAATTCAAACTTCACGGCCGCCGACTTCCGCCGCCACGCGTCATCAGCGATCGATTCGATTGTCGGAAGACACCGCCTCCCTATCGTCGCCGGCGGGTCCAACTCCTTCATCGAATCTCTGGTGGAGGAGGAGGCAGAGTTTGGTTACCGGTATGAGTGTTGCTTCTTATGGGTGGACGTTTCCTTGCCGGTCCTCCACTCGTTCGTTTCGGAACGCGTGGATCGGATGTTGGAGAATGGATTAGTTAATGAGGTACGAAATTTGTTCGATCCTAAGGGAAATGATTATGCGCGTGGGATTCGACGCGCCATTGGAGTGCCTGAACTCGACGCGTTTCTACGCGCTGAGATGGATCCAGCCACCGATGATAAAGGTCGATGTCGAATTCTTGAGGAGGCTATTTTGAAAATAAAAGAAAATACGAGAAAATTGGCGTGCCGTCAACGACACAAGATTCACCGCCTACAAAGCAAATGGGGATGGAATCTCCACCGTATCGACGCCACCGAAGTCTTCCTACAACTCGGCAATGGAGAATATTCCGACGATGCTTGGGCGGAACTCGTGGCCGACCCAACCTCCATAATCCTTCACCAGTTTCTCTCTCAAAATACTTTCAACCGCCATTCCATGACAATTGAACTCCCCGAAAACGTATTCAATGTAGTTTTCTGAATCATTTTTACAAACCTAGGCTTCAAAGCTGTAACTCGTCCAGATGATGACACGTGGCAACAACATGACAGCACTTCTTCCTTTTCTTTTTCTTTTTTTATATATATATATATTCCAACAATTATACCTAAGTATTTTTATTGTTAGATTAGTTTTATTATTAAAACTTTAAATAAATTAAAAGACAGGGTCTTGGGTTATAATTATTAGGTGGAATCTGCACGTGCTCCCACGTGTGTGGAGCTTGCTTTGTAACTTTTGTTTTAGAGTGGCAAATTATTAATGAGATGTGTCCACGTGTCTTGATGGATATGAATGATTGGAAATAATATGAAAAGAATTTTGCAAATTTGGTTTGAGGACAAATTCTAGTATTAGCGTACTACACACTTCTCCCATTTTATTTTATTTCATGGTTGCTACTTAATTCTTAATTGATTCTTTTTATATGTAATATGTTATAAGGATGAACCAAAATCTTCTATGACAAATGGCATTTAGAAGAATTAAAATAGGCTTGAGAACTTGGGATCAGTTCAAATAAATGAAAATTTGGTCAAAAACTTCAAAGAAAAATACTTTGAAATTTATTTTTTGAAAAAAGAAAAAATCCATTGGTCATAAATAAATATGTTTCTTTTTTTTTAAGTATATAACAATGGAGTACGAATATTTGAAATTCCGATCTAAAAAGATGTAGTACATGTCAATTATCGTATTGTTAAACTATGTCCACTTAGATTATCATACATGTTGATGAATTTGCACTACAAGAATTTTTGTCTCTGCCGACACTTTTTTTTGCCAACACAACAAAAAACGTCGGCAGAATTAGTTTCTGCCGACGAATTTTTAATACATGGGCACTTATTCATATCTGCTGACATAAATATATGCGTGGGCAAAAAGTAGTGTAGTATTAGTGAAAATCATTAAAGTTGGTTTTTGTCGACGATGAATTTAGTTTCTTCCCACACAAGGAGTGTGGGCATAAATTTTTAACTTCTATCCAAGCAAGGAATGTGGCCAAAAATATTTTAAATCTTACTTATTTTTCCCCACACACATTTTTATCCACAAAAACATTTTTCCTCCTTTTTTTACTTTCCCTCCTCTCACTTTCCCTCTTTTTTTCTTTTTCATTTTACTTTTAATTTTACATAAAACAAATAAAAAATCTCCACCCATTCCTTTCATCTACCCAACCCTCCCCCCACAAAATCCTCTTCCCACCATCTTTTTTCACCCGCCGGCACGAATGACGACGCCGCCTGCTGCTACCGCCCCACAAAATCCTCCCCTGCCCAATGCCGCCTGTTGCTACCGCCAAACACCGTTGCTGCTGCCTTCAGACGCTGATGCTGCTGCTGTCGCTAGATCGACACCGCCTGCTGCTGCCGCCCGACGCCGCCACTTATTCTCCTGCTGCTGCCTCACGCTGCTTCTTCTGCCAATGCCCGTCTACTTCTTCTGCCGATGTGGGTGGTTGCCGCCATCTTACTAAACGTGGGTGAATTTTTTATTGACTATTCGTTTGGATCTAGAGTTGTTTTCCATAGTTATATAGACTTGTTAATTGAGTATTTTTTTCTAATCTAGAATTGTCCTCTACAAATGAATGTATGAATGAAATTAGTTGTTGTCTTGGAAGATTAGTTGTCGTTTTGGAACACATAGTTTAAATTAGTGGACTTTGCATTGTGAGACTTACCAAATATTATAACTACCATGTGAAAATTTGAATGAAATTGTAATGAGAATGATGAAATTGCAATGAGAATGATTAATGTTGATCTTTTAGGTTGATTTTGAGTTCGGAAGTCACACTTATATATGTTCAAGTTGTTTTGAAAGTCATTAGTGTCATTTAGACACTTTTTAGATACATTTTTGTTGCTTTTGAAACTCAAAAGAACACTTAGACACTTTTGATGGGTTGAATTTAGGTTGGTTCATTTAGACACTTGAAGCCATTATGTGTTTGATGAATACTCTTGTAGGTGGACAAATAAGACTTTCAAGTGTAACTTTTTTATTAATCAACATGTCACAAAATTCTATTTGACACTTTTTAGGAACTTAAGACATTTTGAATTTAGATTGTTTTGGGAGTTAATAAGTCTCTTGGACACTTTTTATGCACTTCTTAAGTTGTTTTGAGGGTCAAAGTGACACTTATACACTTTTTAGGTGGGTTTTGAGTTTGAAAGTCATACTTAGGCATTTTGAAGTTGTAGTTGGGAGTTAAAGTGTCATTTGGACACTTTTTAGTTACTTTTTTTATTGGTATTGAGTTTGTAAGTCATACTTAGGTATTTTGAAGTTGTTTTGGGGAGTTAATGTGTTATTTACACACTTCTTAGGTACTTTTTGGTTGGTATTAGATATTGTGAAGACTCTTGAGAATTATGTAGGTTGTTCAGGGAGTTAAAGTGTCATTTAGACACTTTGTAGGTACTTTTTGTTTGGTTTTGAGTTAAGAGGTCATAGTTATGCATTTTGGATTTGTTTTGGGAGTTAACGAGTCTCTTGAGGGTTTACACACTTTTTAGATATTTTTAGTACGTTTTGGGACTTAAGGTGTCATTTAGACACTGTTTAGGTACTTTATCTAACTTCTTGCCCTGATTCTTATAGAGTTTAATTCTGTTAATTCTATTTGAAGATGGATAAGGATTGAATTAAACTAAAAAAATAGATTTTCAAGAGATTACATTGAAGGAGTTTCTCAATTTATGGAAGTGGCAAAGAGGCATATAAAAGATGTGGGAAACTAGTTGCCCATGTAGGAACTGCCAAAATTCAATGACACAATCATTGAACGTAGTAGAGCAACATTTGTTTACATATGGAATATCTCCTTTATATACTAAATGGGTTTATCACGAAGAAGCAATGAACTTAGGTTCATTAGAAAGAGGTGGTACTTCTTCAGTAGGTGATGGATTAAGTAGAGAGTCTAATGCTGATGATGAGGATGATAACATTTTTGGTCTTCTAATTGATTTGCAAGGGCCAATGATAAGAAGTTAAGAGAATGCTGATGATGAAGAGGATTTTGAGGATGAAATTCTAGAAAATGTTGAAGAAATGAATACTAGTAACATTTTCGATGATTTGATGGATGAAGCACGCAACCAGTTGTACCCTGGATGTACCAAATTCTCCTCATTAAATTTCTTGGTGAAGTTGATGCATATCAAGGTTCTCAACAATTGGAGCAACAAATCGTTTAATATGTTACTAGAGTTGCTGAAAGATGCATTTCCAATTGGTACATCTATACCTGGATCATTTTACGAAGCTAAGCGAAAACTACGTGACTTAGGGCTCGGATATGATTCCATCAATGCTTGCAAATACGACTATGTATTATTTTGGAAAGAACTAGCTAATTGTCAAAGTTGTCCACTATGTGGTGAATCCTGATATAAAAGAAATAGCGGAAATGGTAAGAAAATTCCAAATAAAGTTTTGCGTCACTTTCCATTAAGACCTAGTTGAAATGATTGTTTTATCAAAACATATTGTTGTTGAGATGAGATGGCATAAGGATAAACGAATTGATATGGAGGATGTGTTATGACATCCAGCTGATGGTGTAGGATGGAAACACTTTGAAAGAGTTTCCACAGTTTGCTTTAGACCGGAGAAATGTTCGATTAGGCTTAGCTTCAGACGGGTTTAATCCATTTGGTAATAAGAGTACAGCCTATAGCATGTGGCCAGTTGTGCTTGTACCGCATAATTTGCTGCCTTGGAAGTGCATGAAAGAATCCAATTTCTTCATGTCTTTGCTTATACCTGGACCAAAGTCTCCTGGAAAATAGATTGACGTTTATTTGCAGCCATTGATTGATAAGTTGAAAGAGTTTTGGAACAATGGTGTGCGGACATATGATTGCATGAATGAGGAGTACTTCCAATTACATGCAGTACCAAGCAATAATGGTGTGCGGACATACAATTACATGCATGTTTGTTGTGGACCATCAATGACTTCCCTGCATATGGTGACTTGTCGGGATGGAGTACCAAAGGTTATCAAGCATGCCCTACTTGTAAAGAGGATACATCATCGTTATCTTCCTAATGATCATAGTTGGCGAAGAAGTCGGCAACATGACGGCAAACCCAAGCATAGGCCTCCACCACTTATGATGCATGGAGAAGAGATCTTACAACAAATAAACTCCATGAACTTTCCGGTGTTAAGTAAGCATCCACCCAAGCAAAATAAGAAAAGAAAGCGCGCTATTAATTGGACTAAGAAAAGTATATTTTTCGAACTTCTTTATTGGTCTAAGCTTATATTGAGACATAAGTTGGATGTCATGCATATTGAGAAAAATGTATGTGACAACTTGCATGGAACTTTGTTAAACATTGAGGGGAAAACAAAGATACAACAAATGCTCGTTTAGATCTTCAAGATTTGAACATACAAAAGGACTTGAGTAAGCTCGTAAAGCCACATGTTGCGGATACATTAACCACCAATGAAAAACTAAACTTTTGTAAGTTCTTGAAATCGGTTGAATTTCCTGATGGTTTGTATCAAACATATCACGATGTGTGAGTGTTAGTGATGGAAGATTGTGGGGGCTAAAGACTCATGACTGGCACATTCTACTCCAACGATTTATTCCCATTGCTGTTTAAGCATACCTACAGAAGGATGTGTATACAGCTATTGTTGAGTTATGTAATTTCTTTCGTGATCTATGTGCAAAGACTATACGTATCAGTGATCTTAATCGTTTGGAATCAGATATTGTACTCATACTTTGCAAGTTTGAAAAAATCTTTCCACCGGCATTTTTTTGATGTAATGATACATCTTGCAGTTCATTTACCATATGAGACAAATATTGTTAGTCCAGTGAGTTATAGTTGGATGTACGCCATAGAGAGAAGCTTGAGAACATTGAAACAATACGTATGAAACAAGGCTCGTCCGAAGGGCTCCATAGCAGAAGCATTCATTACGAATGAATGTCTGACCTTCTACTCTATGTATCTAACAGGGATAGAAACAAGATTCGATAGAGATCCACGGAATGATGACTCAAGGAATGACCGATTTGTTTGTGGTGATTTAAGTATTTAGACAAAATGTGCAACCGATGGGTGGGTTAGTTATGAGAACGATATCTGAAGATGAGAAACAAATGTTTCATTGGTATGTATTAAACAACTATTCCCAAATAGAACCTTATCGCACGTACATTTCAGATTTCATATCTTTTATTCTTTGATTTGAATTGGACACGTCTAAGTTAATTTTATTTCCTATGTTTTATTACTAAACAGACAACATTTGAGATCGATTCATATCAGAGGAGAGGACGAATTACATTTATTTAGAAGACACCAATTAGAATTTCCTGATTGGTTTAGAGCACATGTAAGTGTTATGTAGAAGACATCAATTTAGTTTTTACTATGAGTTAATACTAAGTTATTTTAACTTTGTTAACACATGTAGATGTACTCATTACATGAAAGAGGTGAAGTGTCTGATGATCTTTACTCAATAGCGTTGGGGCCTAGTAGCCAAGTTCGCACCTACAGTGGTTGCTTCGTTAATAGAGTACGTTTTCATTGCATAGTGCGTGACAATTGTTGGACTACGCAAAATAGTGGAGTAATGGAATGTGGAGAAACCAATAGTGATGAAACAAATTACTATGGTATGTTGGAAGGGGTCTACGACTTAAAATATCCGAAGTCTAGACGGGTCTATCTTTTCAAATGTAATTGGTTTGACATGGATGTTAAGAAGAACAGATTTCGTTATGATTTAGGGTTTAATTTAATCAATACTTCTCGTTTTTGGTACAAGGATGACCCATACATTTTAGCTACTCAGGCGATACAAGTTTTCTACATTGATGACCCTAAACTTCGAAATAATTGGAGATTTGTGCAAATTGTCCAAAATAAACAAGTATGGGATGTTCCAGAAGTCGAAGAACTAGAAAATGAAGATATAGAGTTGTTAGAAATAACTGGTTCGATTGGGTTTGATGAATCCATACATGATGTCACATTCTGTAGAAGTGACGTGGACCCTAGTGTTGTTCCCCATCAAGAGTTACATAACCAATTGAATGAGAGTGCACCACCCCCGGTCGATGACAGCTTTATAAATGACGATACTGAGCATATAGAATCATCTAATGAAGAGAGCTCAGAATTTGATGAACAAAATATTGAATAAGGGTATAAGGTATGTAGTTCAAAAAAAAATTTAATATTACATGTTTCAAGTCTAATCATTACAATTTGATTCTGCAGTGTCATGGTACGTCTAGAACAAGCACAGATGGCACTGATTGAAGTTGAACATGCAAACACTCTAGAGGTTGATTCTTCCACTAGGTAGGACGAGCCTAGGACAACAGGTATTAATTTTTTATGTATGTTTACGTACAATATGTTATTTAAGGTTTCTAAAATTCATACTAGTTTACGATCTCAACCAATCTCTAAAACAATAGGTAGGCGTGCGAGAGGAACTAGTCGAAACATAGAGCTAGATAGATATGTAGCTACGCATGGGAAGATCAAAACTGACATTGACGATGATGTTGGAAAACCGATATCTACTTTTGCCACCAAGTTTGCTTTGGCCATTGGTACTCCAGTACGAAACACCATACCATTGAACTGTGATACTTGGAGGGTTGTACCTATAAGAGTACGTGAACTCGTGATTGATCGGTTGGAGGTAAGTTTGTGTTTCTTTTCTGCTTTTTAAGTTGTTTAATATGTAAAAATAGTAATTACTTGAATTATTGAATGTTCAGACATATTTTGAGTTTGACTCAACAAAAATGGTTGTGAGGAAGTACTTGGATCGACAGATGCAATCATCTTTCCAAGAAGCAGATTTGCATAGAGAATATTGTAAATTTGAGGACCTCGTTGAAGCCCGTGCTAATCCACCTATAAGACTAAGGAACCCTGAAGATTGGAAGATTTTGTGTGATCGATGGGAGTCGGATACTTGGAAGGTTTGTTTTTCTCAATTAAACCTACAGTTTTATAAGAATTTGGTCTATTAATTACCATTACTTTTTGAATTAGAAAAAACAAGAGACAAACAAAAGAAGCTGCTCCACTGTCCATTTCAACCACATAACTGGGTCAAAGTCATTCATCCAAGTTCAACATGAATTGGTAAAGTGCAATGTAATTATTCTTTTGTACCATCATCTCATACGTTTTATACTAATCTTAATTGTATTCTTTTTATAGAAAAAGAAAAAGGGTAGCGAAGTTGATGAGGTAGAGTTGTTCCACGAAAGTCATTTTCGTGAAAAGGGAGGATGGATTAATGATAAGGCGAGAGATACATATGTAAGTTTTATTGTCATGGCTTGGTGAATTCATGTGTTGTTTAGTACATTCAATATAACTATGTCTTTCATATAGGTGGAAATGCAAAGAATCATTGAAGAATCAACTGAAGATGGTGTGCAAACAATCTCAAGTGCAGAAGTGTGCAAGAAGGTATTGGGGAGTCGATCAGCGTTGGTGTGGAACCCAAAATCACTAGCATCACCAACTATTTGATGACTCTTATGAATATGAAAAAGAGGAGAGGACAAAGAAGATAGATGAACTCACTGAAAAGTACGCAAAGATGGCGGAGCAAAATGAAAAGTTAATGAGTCAACTTGCCAAATGGGAAGATAGATGGACCGACGTTCAAAAATTGTTGGGGCAAGGACATGGAGGCGATGGACCTTCAACTTCTTAGGTATTTATCTTTTTATTAAAGTTCAAAATTATGGTTGTGGCTATCCTGCAGTTACGGTAGTCAATTCATGGATTTAGTACCTTTTTTATATGTTTAAGTTATAATGTGTTGTGGCTATCCTGCAGTTACGGTAGCCAATTCATGCATTTATGGAGTTGTTTTTGTAGTCAAAGTGCCATGTAGACACTTTTTAGCCATTCTTTGGTTGGTTTTGAGTTTAGAGGTCATAGTTGTGCATTTTAGACTTGTTTTTGGAGTTTAAGACACTTTTTAGCCACTCTTTGGTTGGTTTTGAGTTTAGAGATCATAGTTGTGCATTTTGGACTTGTTTTTGGAGTTTAAGACACTTTTTAGCCACTTTTTGGTTGGTTTTGAGTTAAGAGGTCATATTGTGCATTTTGGATTTGTTTTTGGAGTCAAAGTGTCATTTAGACACTTTTTAGCCATTCTTTGGTTGGTTTTGAGTTTAGAGGTCATAGTTATGCATTTTGGACTTGGTTTTGGAGTTTAAGACGCTTTTTAGCCACTTTTTGGTTGGTCTTGAGTTAAGAGGTCATATTGTGCATTTTGGATTTGTTTTTGGAGTCAAAGTGTCATTTAGACACTTTTTAGCCATTCTTTGGTTGGTTTTGAGTTTAGAGGTCATAGTTGTGCATTTTGGACTTGTTTTTGAAGTGCCATTTAGACACTTTTTAGCCACTCTTTGGTTGGTTTTGAGTTAAGAGGTCATATTGTGCATTTTGGACTTGTTTTTGGAGTCAAAGTGCCATGTAGACACTTTTCAGCCACTCTTTGGTTGGTTTTGAGTTTAAAGGTCATAGTTGTGCATTTTTGACTTGTTTTTGGAGTCAAAGTGCCATTTAGACACTTTTTAGTCACTCTTTGGTTGGTTTTGAGTTTAGAGGTCATAGTTGTGCATTTTGGACTTGTTTTTGGAGTCGAAGTGCCATTTAGACACTTTTTAGCTACTCTTTGGTTGGTTTTGAGTTTAGAGGTCATAGTTGTGCATTTTGGACTTGTTTTTGGAGTTTAAGACGCTTTTTAGCCACTCTTTGGTTGCGCTTGAGTTTAAAGGTCATAGTTATGCATTTTGGACTTGTTTTTGGAGTTTAAGACACTTTTTAGCCACTTTTTTGTTGGTTTTGAGTTTAGAGGTCATAGTTACTTGTTTTTGGAGTCAAAATGTCAATTAGACACTTTTTAGCCACTCTTTGGTTGGTTTTGAGTTTAGAGGTCATAGTTGTCCATTTTGAACTTGTTTTTGGAGCTAAAGTGCCATGTAGGCACTTTTTAGCCAATTTTTAGGTTGGTTTTGAGTTTAATGTACTTTTTAGTTGGGTTTGAATGTCATTTTGAAAGTCATGCAAATTAATTTGCTTTATTAGTTTTGATCATGTTGTGCTTATTGGAGTTAAATATTATGCTTTTCAGGTCTATATATTTTGAAGAAGGCCAGAAATGTTAACTTTTTTGTGAAGACCCAACTGATGAAAGGAAACATTTTTTTGTGAAGACCAACCAACGAAACCATTTTTTTGTGTATTTAATATTATTTTGTTCATTTTGTATAGCAAAATGAAAGCTAATATAGCTTAGGAAACAAACACTAGGATAGTTTTCTAGATTTTATATGGTCAAGAAATTGGGGGTTGTAATAGGAAATTGGCTAAACTTATTGCAATTATGATATTAAATATATTTTGTTACAGGAAATTGAGATTATTTTTATTTTAAATATTGATCTCCAAGCATATAATGTAATAATAGTAGATGCATTGGTAATTATAAAGCTATGGCGATGTTTTATGTGTGAGAAGAAATCGATTTATGCCGATGGAAAGTAAAACGTCGACTGGAATTGATTTTTGGCCACGCATAAAACGTGGGAAGAAATGTTATTTTTGCCCACGAATGTTGATGCCTGGACAGAAATCAACTTCTGCCTACGAATAAAACGTGGGCAGAAATTCAATTTCTGCCCACGAAAGTTGATGCGTGGCTAAAAACCAACTTCTGCCGACATTTATAACGTGAATTTCTGCTCACGAATGTTGATGCGTGGCTAGAAACCAACTTCTGCCAACGTTTATAACGTGGGCAAAAAAACTATTTCTACCCACGTGTTTCATTGCACGGGCATTTTTGCCGACAAAATGTCAAAAAACGTGGGCAGAAGATCTCCCCACGTCCTTCTGCCGACGTTGTCTGCCCATGCAAAAAAACGTCGGCAGAAGTTTTACCCACTCATGTTTCAAGATTTGCCGACGTTCTTGTGCATGGGCAAAGACCAAAATTCTACTAGTGTTGAACGAGGTAAATGCACACTTAATCCTTACGTAGTAGCAACCGTGAATTTGTAATTCGGGGAAGAACGCTACCTCCAAAATAGAAAAGATTTGCACACACTGGTGTGATGCTCGCCACACATGCTTCGACGCTTAAGTTAGCAATAAATTCTATGTAGCAAATAAAAAACTTTTAGTATGAGAGTGGACTTACTTCCTTTGGTGTATCCTCCTCTTATTTATTGCATTTTCCTAACCTAAACCTCTTTCCTTAAAGTTTTCGAGTTGTCTTCCTAACCTTAGATTTTTTTTTCTAGACTTGGGTGTGTTCTTATGCGTTTTTAATGTTTGGCCCACTTCTTGATTCAAACTATTATTCATTACAATTTTGCCCCCAAATTTAAAACTACTCTAACAATACATTTAGTTGACAAATAGATAAAGTAGTGATTGAAAAAGAAACCGTGTTAATAGTGATCATGAAGATGAACTCTAAATAAGGGAGAAACAATAATGGACGTGCATGAATAAATGAGAGATTTCGAGTTGATCATTGGACAATCGAGCATGATTAATTAATATATTCAAGATCAAGTATGATCATAATCAAACTGCCCATCGAGTTACTGTTTCTTGATTGATTTGAATTACGAAGTTGTTAACTTTCTTGTGAAATATAAGATAATCAAAGATTCTTAATCATGTATTATTTTAGGTTGGATTATAAGATTAGTATCTAAAAACTTTAATATTTGTATTAAAAAAATGTTAACTTTTCAATGTTGTAGGTAACAAGTCTACTAAATCTTTTTAAAATATATCCAACAATTAAATTTTCAAGCTTCCCATATTTGTATCTAATAAGTCCCTAACATATTATTAGTTTTTGAAAAATATCTATTAGAATTAAAACTAAATTTTATTTATACTAGAATCTTAAACTTTCAATTTCTTTTGTCTAGCAATTCCATTAATTTTTAGAAAGAAAATTATTTTAAATGACAATACTGTTGAAAATATTTATAAATAATAACAAAATATCACAGTCTATCTACAAGACAGTTAAATTTTGTTATATTTATAACTATTTTGGTTCATTTTTATATATTTGAAAACAGTTGGCCTTTTTAAAAATGTAAGATAATCTAATCACTTAATACACTCAAATTTAAAAAATTTATAGAATTATTAAAAGTGAAATTGAAAGTTTGAAAACCTATCCCTCACTTTTAAAGTTTAGACGACCTATTAGACACAAAATTAAAAATTTATTTATTTATTAGATACTTTTAAAGTTTAAAGAGACTAAATAGATATAAATATGATAATTAAGTAAAAGATAATTTGATTTTTATTATATTGTTATTATTATTATTTTGGTTAAATGCAATGTGTAAGGTTGTTAGTGGAGCACAACTCAAAGGGACTCCAAAGTCTTGATTCCAACTTTAAAGGAGCAAATGAGTGATTATAATATAATAGTTAGTCACACTAACGAACATATATTACATTTTTATATCATATGATATGATATTGTATGCATACATCATAAATTCGTCGTCGTGCAACCAAATTGCTTCAAAGTATTAACCTACTCATTTTTCTTTTCTCTTCTTTTCTTTTTAAGTTAAATTATTAACCCACTTGTTACTTAGTTATTAATATTATTTAATTATAGTTACTTGGGTATATTTTATCTTATCAAGATAAGAAAATTCTGTCACGTTCGAAAATAAGAATATACAGCAGTTTATATTAGAGCCACTGGCCTTTTCATTATCAAAATTTTGTTATTATTTTAGTCAATATTCCTTCCCCCTTGGAAAAAAGACAAAACTATTTATTTATATTCTACCTTTTGTTAATGGAAAAAATATATTAATTTTCATTTTTAATAATTGTTCCGTCCAAGAGATACTAGAGTTTTCTTTCCGACCATTTTTATTTTAATTGTTTTACTTATCTATAAACATATATAAATGGAGATCTTTTCAAAATAGAAAAACATGTATTTGTGGAGTTATGAGAGGAAAAATCTTTATGCTATTTTTTTTTTCTCCAATTATATATTTTGTAAATTCATATTATATCATTTGTTGACAACACTAACTATTTGAGTTTATGTGTGATCTATTGGGAAGAGTCGAATTGGAATAATTTATGTCCACGTTATGCAACTATTTAGTGTTGGATATATACACATAGTGAAAGAAAGTGAAAAGTTGGTGAACATTTAAAACTTAAAAATGGATTTCATTGTGTAGATTAAATTTATTGCTTAGAAACTTTTAAATTTGATTGAAACTTCAAATTAAAATGATGTTTCATGTACAAATTTAACATGTATGAAAATTAAATTTGTAGTTTCTTCAATTTGAATGAGTTAGGTTTGATTTTTGTCAAGTAACAACTAAATTTAGTTAAATTTGACAAATGTTTCGATTTTGTGTTTATTTGATTTTACTTTGAATTTTGGAGAGTTACTAAGTTGCTAGCCTATAAATAGCAACTTGTTTCTTCACTTGTAGTATCTCACTTCAAAACAAAGAATTTTTTTTTTTTTTTTTTTTTTTTTTTTTTTTGGTTTTGAGTTGAGTTGAGATTAAATATCCAAGAGTTTTGCCAGATCCAAATAGTTCAAGGTTGCAATTCTATCGGAGCTAGTTGTTGTATCATGTTGAGACAATCGTTGTAGTCTGCTTGCATCCGGTGCAGAGCAAATAATTGTCTCCAGGACAGCGCTTATCAGAAGCGTGTCTTGACTACCTATTGACGTCTCTATGCTATCTTGAGTTTGCTAGTGTATTCAGTTCACATATATCATTTTCTCCAACATCTAATAGAAGTGGTCGCAAATGGTTCATTCATTTTATGTGTTTGTTGAGAAAAGTGGTGTTATTTTAGCCCGTTAAATGCTATTTAGGGTGGTAGAACTAACACATGATGAATTGGTTCATCTGTCATAATAGCTTAGGAAAAGTTAAGTGTAATTTATGCTCACAAGACACGGTTGTTTGAGTGGAGGTGGTGACAAATGTGAATTGAAGAAGGGATTGACAAATATTAATTTAAAAATACCTTTTTAGTCTATGAATTAGGACTATGTGTTCATCAAAGTTTTAAATCAATCATTTTAGTCTCCAGATTTTGAAAAAGTAGGTTTAAAAAAGATATTTCACATTTACTACAATTCTTTTATTATTTTAATCATGACTTTACATTTAAAAATTAAAAAATAATAATAAAAAAATTAAAAAAAAAAAAGTAAAAGTAATAAATTTCTCTCTTCTCTACCTCCACCTTCCCTCTTCATGTCCCTCTCCGTCTTCTCTGATCATAAAATGTGGATTAGGGTTTAAAAAAGAAAACTGCTGCCGGCGGAAACTCAAAGAAATGTAATATAAAGCATATAGCAACATTTAGGAGCAATTTATGCCCACCTTATGCCTATGCCACTATCTAATAAAATTGGTTGCACGTGAATTGGTTCCTTCATTTTAGGTGTTCTTGAGAAAATTCCCTTCTCACTCAGCTGCAAACCAATTCACTTTTTATATTATATTTTAACTATATATAAAAAGAAATATTAATTAAAAAAAAAAGTAAGGAAAGAAAATACAATAAACAATAAATTGTCTTCACTCAAATTTATGTTTCTTCTTTTTTCAAAAAAGATGGACTAGAAATAGTTAGCCAAATTCTTATTTCTAGTTTTAAAAAAAAAAAAACAAAAATGAGAATGTTACCAAATGGGTGTTGAGCTGTCAATACTTAGGGCCGAGTGTCTTCTGGGCCATAATTTTGGGTTGTTGTACCTGGGCCCACAACAAAGTTTCCATTTCGGCCCATATAAGATTAGCCCAACTACTCAGGCCCAGTTTGTACTGCAAAACTTTGAAGAGCCCAGTGTGAACCCGCGGTTTTTGGCGCTCTTTCCCTCTTGAAAATTAGGTATAATTATAGATGTGTATGCCTCTACAAAAACTTATTTTTATAAATGTTTAAACTTTATTTCATTTTGAGGATTTGATTGAAAAATAGAATGAAAATATTTTCTCTATGAGTAGTCAACGGATTTATGGTTATATCTTAAATATACTTTAGAACATTGTGTTAGATGTTTGAAAATATACCACAGTATATAAATTAAAAATTGATTCAATATTTAATATAAATCGCAGTATATATAATAAATTTCATTTATATCACAGTATATATAATTTCAATAAATTAAAATTTAACAATAGCTCCCTAACAAAAATACAATTCAAAATTAATTTAACAATTTCAATATATCACAATATATAAGTGTATGTTTGATTTTAAAATTGTTAAAATCACTTTTCTCAGGTTGAAAATCACTTCAAACACACTTTTAGTCAATAAAAAATTATTTAGTATTCAATTTCACACATTTAATATAATTTTCATTTCATCAATATTGGGTTTGAACCATTCAAAATATGCATCGCAATGTTTTTAGAAATGACAAAAGTGATTTTAATCATTTTAGAATCACTCTCAAGCATGCCCTAAATCACTTGGCGCTTAACATAAATCACAATATATATCATAAATTACATGCATACTACAATATATATCATAAATTAAAAAAGAAGTTATCAAGAATCCCAATAAATTGAGGAAGATGAAAAGTTGTGGGTATTTGAAAAATATTATGGTTTAATATCTTTTTCCTAAAAAAGCAAGTCTTACTTGAAATCTTTTTCTCTTTCCTATTTTCTATTTTAAAAAAGGTGGAACTAACTATAGGTTGAGGACAAAATGGTAATTGGACCATAATATTGGTATAATTTTAAAGCCAACTTAAACGTTCTTGTAAATAATAGAAAAGTTGAATATAATTGAAATATAAGGTTTTTATTAGGGTCTTATGTGTTGTGGATATTCTCTTCACGTAATTAAATTTCCATTAATATTTTCATGTTTTAATGGGTTTAATATCAACATGAAAAATGAATCGAAATTTCAATGATATTGTAAAAAAAATCCATAAAACATAAAAAATAATCAACGAAATGTCATTAATGTAAATATAATATAAATAATAAACATGTTAACTTGCTTAAAAGTCATAAATGTTAATTTACTAACTTAATTTATTTATTTTTACTTTTTGTTTTTATAATTTTTCTATAAATATCCATCGGAATCAACAATTTTCAATATTTCCATCGAAATTTTTGTAAAATTAGGACCTCAATATTTTCATCGACACCGACGTTTTAAACTTTGGTTTTGTCTGACCACCACATGCAGATTCTGCTCATGTTGTGGTCACACTTTTTCTCCATCTCTGCCATTAGATTCTCTTCCTCTTAGGTATCGAGTTAATGTCTATTGCAACATCAAACAAATGGCCAAAATACTACTAGCCAATGTTTAAGACTAAAACATGACAATCAAGACCTCATTGATTCATAGAAAATTAAGGCACTAAAGACCTGTTGGATTACAAATATTGTTTCTTAAATATAAATGTTAATTGTTAAATATATGATATTTAAATGTCTGAGATAATTAATATTTGTGTTTGGATGGACAAAATAATTAATGTCTTAAAGTTAAATATATGTGTTTGATTTACCAGTTTTGTATATAAATTTTTTTAATAACTAATTAGATGTAGGAGAACAAGTAATATGGTCATAAATCAAATTTAGAAATATTTAATATATTATTATATTAGTTCATTATTTAATCACTTAAAAATAAAAATAAATGAATACTTTTATATATTAACCTTAATTAAACATTTATTTAATAATTTGATTTAATTAACTAAATATAAATTAATTAGAATACTCGTATTTAATAATTAATTAAAAGTAATAATAGTGATAATAATGATTAAATAATATTAATTTATTAATTATTTGGGCTATATTTTTTTTTGTATAAAAACTCCACATATATGGAGAGTATTAAAAAACCTATATCATGTGAATTTTAAAATTCTTAAAAAATAATATTACGAGTTTTAAGAAATAAAATTCTGTAAAACAATCAAGGACATTCTGAAATCTCATAGAAAAAACTGTGAAACGAACTAGCCTTAAGTACATATTGTCTCATTCTATCACTACGCATCTTCTTTTCACTCATACCGTAACTTCTCCGGTCAACATAAACATGATCAATTCAATATTTTTGAGTCAGGATTCGTATCTCTTTTCTTGCTTAGACAATTGAGACTTATTACAACTAATTATTATTTATACTATTGTTAGAACAATCTTAGGCAGTTTTTGGAGTTATTCAAAAAATTTCCTAAGTCCTATGATTGAAGAGACAAAACAGCCATCTGCCTAATTAATGTTTTATTTTGGAAGTTGGATTTGGAACAGAGGTTTCTTCAATTATTGTCCCATTTGTGCCTTTCCTGGACATGATACTTGGTTGATACATTACCAATTTTTATTTAATTCCAGATATTGACTGATCCACATTTGTAATGGACCTTAAATTTATCAAAAAAGAAATTAATTTCATCATTCTTTTAAATTTTTTTAAAAAACTTATTGATGTAATAATTAGAAAATCTTCTGACTCTATTTGTTTATTGTTTTACCAATGATATCAAATAATTTATAGCCACAAATAGTAGGCTTCTAAACTTCCCATACTTGTATTAGTCTCTACTAATTAAGCTCTACTATATACTAGCTACAAATGCATGTTTAATCTTTTTTTTCCCAAGAATATTGTTGGCTGAAGGTAACAATTTAGTTTTGGGTTATTAAATTTGTGATAATTTATCCAAAGTATGTAATAATTTAATTCATGTTGTGAAAAAATAACCAAAATTACGGGTAAAATTTTATTATGTAACAACTTATATAATCTTTATAGCTTATAAATAAATATGGCATTTAATCACTTAGAAAATCAATCCAAACACGTTCTTAGTCTTTATCGTGAAAATCAATGCTAGTATTCGATGATATGCTAATATTCGAATATTAGCATTAATTTTCACGATGGAGACTAAAAATTACATAATGAAATTTAAAAACTAGATTGTAAGAAAATATAGAATATATAGATTAAATTGCTACATATTAAAATTGAAAACTAAATTATTAAAAAATAATAATACATGAATTAAACTGTTAACACCAATAATTTTCTCTAGTTATTTTAATATAAAATAGAATTTTTAAATTCATTAAATTTAGTTTATAATCTAAATTGTTACTGTCAGTAAAACTCGAGTATAATTTTCAAACTTTTTTTTTTTTCCTTTTTTACACAAAAGCAGTATTTTCCACTTGAAACATGTTTTCGGAAAGGAAAAAATTATATATTTAATTCATTATGAATTAAATCTTAATGAATATAATATTATTTTCTTCACTGAAAAGCTGTTCACCACTAGAATATTAATCAAAATTATTTCAGCTTATTTTAATTTTAATGACATTTTTTTTTTTAAAAAAAAAGTCATCATCTCCCCAAAAAGTTGTCCACCTTTCGGGAAGAAGTCTTAGTTTGAAATTTCTAAATATCATTTCTTCTTTAGATTTTTATAAATTATGCATTCTTTTGATTCTGCCAAATGCTATTATATTACATACTTTTTTAGACAAGAATAATTATATAATATAATATTAAAGATTAATTCTTTTTATGTTAACCACAAGTGATGTAAGACTTAATTCTCTAACCTCTTCGTAATATCATTATATATATGAACAATTAAATTAGGTTTAGATTTTGACAAAAACAAATTATTTAGATTTATATTAAATAAATAACAAATTTCTTCTGCTATATCCACTTGATTTTGCTAATATACCATGTAATATCATTTGGATGTGGATAATACATTTAGAATTTGAAAAAAGAATTAAAAAAAAAAAAAGAAAGAAGAAAAAAATGAAGGAAAACAAATAATTGCACTATGCAATATTGACCTTTTGTATGAATTTTACTCTTAAATTTTGCAAGTTATATTATTGTTCACTCTCCATTTTTAATTTGAATTATAAAATACTTATAATATGTTTAATATAAACACCTAAAACTCACTGATTTCAATAGATCAAACACGATTGCTTAAACACAAAATCCATCATTTAATAATATTTACAAAATCACTCTAATATCTATTTTCTCCCCCATTTTAATTAATTTCGTATTAGACAATATTTTATAATTTATTATAGCTTGCTTTATTATATCATAATGAAAAAGTAAATTTTTATTATCAACCACGATATTTACTAAGGGTGTATTTTGTTTAACTTTTTGAGTGTTTAATTTTGAAAATAAATTATTTTAAAAAAATTGAAGTATTTAACAACCCTTCAAAATAATTTTTGAAACACTCTCAAAATATATGTTAAACGATTTTATCAAAAGAATTTAAATAACAATAATTTTTTAAAAAATATATTTTTTCTATAGTCAATCCAATGACATCTAAATAGCATAATTGACCGTTTGAAAATCCATTCTCCATAAAAATAAATTAACTCTTTCCTTACAAAAACACTCAACCGTCTCATTTTCATTTTTTTGTTTATTTTGTAGCCCCACATTTTCATTAATTGCATTACTTTCCACATTTTTTTCTCTAATTCATAAATAAGACCGGAACATCTTTATTAATTATTTTAAGAAACTTCTTTTTTCTTTAACACTATTAATACATTTTCACACTTTTAATTTAATAAATCTCAATTTCAGTCTCTTACAATTAATTTTTACTAAAGCTTATTAAATAATAATAATTTTTATTATAAAATAATAAAATAGTGAATATACTTTCTGCGACAGCAATTTTTTAAAAACTAATAATAAAAATTAAATTTAAGATCTATTAAAAGTACATTTAAATAATTAAAAATATAAAAAGTATATTTAGATAATTAAAAATATAAAACTATAATTGAATAAATAAATATAAAAAGTACATTTAGATAATTAAAAATATAAAACTATAATTGAATAAATTTTATAAGTATAAGCGTCAAAAACGCTATTTTATCCTAAATTTTCTTCCTCAAATATTTCTTCTAATAGAAAAACCATACTAATTTATTTTAATAAAACTAAAATACGATAGATGCGTGTCATTACTTCCATGTTGATCCTGCTCAGTATTCGCCCACGTGCAAGCCTCTCCGTGAAGGTGTACCGTTCGCTGTCCCTATCGGTTAACATTTCCTGCAACCGCTCCGATTCCAACAACGTGGTTTCACGGTCTCCTTCGGTAACCAGTCAAAGAACTATAGTATTAAATTTGAGATATTTTTATATTTTTGTGACTTAGACTCCGAGAAATTGATTTGAGATATTTTTATATTTTTGTGACTTAGACTCCGAGAAATTGATTTGACATTTTCATCATATTATTAAAAAATAAGAATTGTTTCAAAAAATAGAATAATTATTGAAGATAATCATTTTGTTCTCTATATGTGATAAATCATGATAGATCTAAATAAATATCTATCACTTTACCAAATACACATATAGATATTTATATAAATTTATATAAATTTATTACAGTATATTTGTAAATAATTTAATATTTTTTCTATTTATAATAATTTTACTAAAAATATAAACATAAAAAATAAGTAATAAAATGTCTTTAATGTGAATATAGTATAAAGAATAAACATTTTAACTCGTTTAAAAAGTAAAAATCAATGTTTATTTTTCGATTTACATCAATATTGACATTTTAACAATATATTTCATAAAATTGGAATTTCAATATTTTGAACCTAGCATGAAACTACATACATAAAAAGAATAGAGAAGAGTAAGTGAAAAAGAAAATCATCTTAAATTTTTATAAGTGAATCAATTAAAACTTATAGTTTTTGTTAGTTATGTTATTCCAACATTTGGAGAGGTTTACACACGTGAAAAAGGGTGCATGAGCGATTTTCAAAGGTCATCTTAATAAAAAGTTTAAATTGATTCACTAATAGCAATTTATAAGGTAAATTGAAATACTCATAAGTCCTTTTTCAAACAAAATTATAGAATGATGTAAAATTGATATACCGGTAAAAATTTAAGATTTAAATTGATACCATTATTAGTTTAGGATTTTAATTAATACATCACATAAATTTATGTGTAAGTTTTTTTTTTTTTTTTTTCTTAAAAGAACAAACTTAATTTTTTATTTTATCTAATTTCAAATCGATATTTTTGGTCATTGAAATTCGAATTCACTTTCTACTTGATCCGTGACACTTGAAATTTTAAAAATGATATGCTTTTTTAAGCAAAAGAAAAAGTGATTTGTTTGACTGATTAGATTTGTATTCGATTTCTAGTATATGAAATTTAATTTTTGTTTTTTTAAAAGGTCATTTAAGTAAAGTTAGTCATTAGTCAACCTAATAAAAAGATAACATGACATTTAAAATTAGGTTAATAAAATTTTACTAACAACTTGAATATAACGCAATTGGTTAAGATATATTATCATTAATTAAGAGATCAAATATTCAAATTTTTATCCTCTGTCCGTTTTAAACTTATAATGAATTTTTTTATTAATATATTTAAAAAATGATTTGTAATTTTTTAAATACATATTCATGGATTCATTAGAAATTAATTTCAATTTTAGAAGGCAATTAAGAATCAAATCCAAACTTTACAAATCAAGCATGTGACTTTTGAAGTCCGTTTTAAAAAGTAAATCATAAAATAAAAATTTAAGTATAATTTTTTAAGAAAACAACTTTTTGTTATAAATTTGAGGAGTAAAATTATGCACAACGAGAACACGAATACCAAAGAAATATGATATAATATACTATATAAAATATAATATAATATAAAATAACAACATAACAAAATTTAGAAATAGGAAAAAATCTCAAATTCTCCGACTTTCATTGAATTCTCACCAATGTGTGCAACACCAACATCTACCAAATGTCACTATTTATAGGCAATTTGGCAAGTAAGAGGTGGAAATACAAGACCACCAAAGATGTATGATTAGGAGACACATGACTTTTGAACACTAAGCATGAACATCTAAATTACACATATTTTTTAATATTTATAATATTCCCCCTTAGATGCCCATCTTATATTATATGAAATATGTCTCGTTAAAACCCAATGAGAAAAAAAATCTAACAAATGAAAAAGAATACATATTTCATATAATCTAATACTCCCTTAAAAATACAATATATTTGCTCCTCTTCAAAGAAACATCACTTGAGATCTCTGAGTCATCTCATTTCAATGTTGTGCATCAATTTTTCAAATGTTGCAGTTGATAATGATTTTGTAAATAAGTCTGTAAGCTTTGGTGAAATATGTTTTATTCTATCTTCTCTAATATATCCTCCTTTGATTTGGGCTATACATGTTGTGTTGTCTTCTTATAATATCACTGTAAGATTTTTATTAAATGATAAACCACATGTTCCACGTTGAATCATCGATCTTAGCCATACAAATCTTGACTAGCTTCGTGAACTGCAAGAATTTCAACATAGTTTGAGGAAGTGGCTGTTATGGTTTGTTTCACTAACCACCATGATATAGTAGTTCCTCCCATGTGAATGGATAACCTGTTTGAGATATAACTTTGTGTGGATCAGATAAATATCTCGAATCTGCATAACCAACTAAATCAAGATTTGTTTTGTTTGAATAAAACAAACCCATAAAACAAACCCATATCCATTGGAGTATATGCTTGATTACATTCTAATGTCTTTTTATTGGAAAAGAACGGATGGACCAATATTCCATCTTTTCAAATTTTTTCCTATATAAGTTGAATGATGGACAAATATTTCATGCTTAATTTGCAAACAAAGGCAAAATTTTGTTTTCTCGAAATCTTTCATCTAAAATTTTTTCTTAAGATATTCTATTGCCTTTGGAAGCTTTTCTAGAGTTCCATTCTATTAAGTCATCAACATATATAGTTATAATAGCAAACCCTAACTATGTTTTCTTTATAAAAACACATGGACATATTGAATTATTTTAATATTATTCTTTCAACAAATATACACTCAGGTGATTGTACTACATTTGTCTGAATTATTTCAATCCACAATGATCTTTGTAACTTTTTTAAATACAATTCCCAGGAAATTGGTTTATATGTTTCAAGTATTTTAAATTTTTATGGGATTCTCATATATATATATATATATATATATATATATATATATATATATATATATATATATATCATTATCAAGAGATCTATATAAATACATTGTGACTACATCCAAAAGATGCATGTCCAGATTTCTATATATAGTCAAACCAATTAAATATCTTAATGTAATTGCATTCACCACTAGAGAATACGTCTCTTTATAATCAATACCAGGTATTTGTGAAAAAGCTTGTGCAACTAGCTTATATTTTGTGACCTCATTATTTTTGTTTCTTCATCTTATAAATATACATTTGTATCCCACAGGTTTGACACCTTTTGGTGTTCAAACTACTCGTCCAAAAACTTGACGTTTTGAAAGTGAGTTTAATTTTGCCTCGATTGCTTCTTTCCATTAAAACCAATCTTTTCTATGTCGACATTCTTCAACTGATTTTGTTTTAGAATCCTCATTTTTAGATATAATATCAGGAGCAACATTATACGCAAAAATGTTGTCAATAACTACGTTAGTTTGGTTCCATCTTTTTCCTATCATGACATAATTTATTGAAATTTCATTATTATCTTTAGGTATTTCACCTTCTTCACTAATTCGACTATCAGTCATGTCCATGGTTGGATATTTACATCCTCAACCAAGTCTTTTTTCCTACTGTATAATTTATTTTTCGAGGATTTTTATCTTTGGAACCCCTAGTCTACCACGCTTTTGCATGTCCCAGACTCATTAATGAAAACTTGCTGTGTTGGGATATCAATTATCGACGGAACATTTTGCAACTGGCATATGTGACTTAGTTACTTTCTTTGCATCTATAAAGGCATCTGGTAATTGATTTGCTATATTTTGTAAATGAATTATTTTCTGAACTTCATTTCACATTGATTTGTATGGAAGTCTAAATGAGACGGTAAGGATGCATTTCATGTAATTTTCTTTTTCCAACTTCTTAATTCCTCCCTCTAATGTTGGAAAATTTGTCTCATTAAAATGATAATCAGCAAATCATGCAGTAAATACATCACCCGTCAGCGAGTCAATATATCTAATAATTGACGAGGAATCAAATCCAATATATATTCTTAACCTCCTTTGAAGACCCATCTTAGTACGTTGCGGTGGAGCAATTGTAACATATACTGTACATCCGAAAATTCTCAAATGGGAGATATTTGGCTCATAGTCATAAGCTAGTTGTAATGGTGAGTACTTATGAAAAGCTACTAGCCTAATGTGTATAAGTGACTCTGCATGCAAAATAGCATGACCCATACAGATGTAGGAAACATAACTTTCATAAGCAATTGTCTAGCAATTAATTACAAACGTTTTATAAATGATTTTGCTAAACCATTTTGTGTATGAACATGAGCTACATGATGTTCAACACTTGTCCCAATTGACATACAATAACTATCAAAAGCTTAAGATGTAAATTCACCAGCATTATCAAGACCAATAATTTTAATTGTATAATCAGGAAATTGTGTCCTTAACTTAATTATCTGAGCAAGTAATTTTGCAAATATGAGGTTTCGACTTGATAATAAGCTCATATGCGACCATCTAGTGGATGCGTCTATTAGTACCATAAAATATCTAAATGGTCCACTTGGTGGATTAAGAGGTCCACATATATCATCATGAATTCGTTCAAAAGATGTAGGTAATTCAGTTTCCGCTTTAGCTGGTGATGGTCTAATTATTAATTTGTTTTGAGAGTAAGCATCACATGATAATTAATTAGTTTGAAGCATCTATGGCTCTTTAATGGATGTCCATGTGAATTCTCAATAATTCTTCTCATCCTTAAAGACCTTGGATGAACCAATCGGTCATGCTAAATTGTAAACATATCTAGATTCATGAACTTCAAGCTTTTTGTTGCGTATGTTTCAATTACTTGTATATGAGTATAATATATTCCAGAAGATAATAAATATAATATAAAGATATTTTGTCTCATTCTTTCTATCAGTCTCAATATGACAACCATTGCTACGTATATTTTTAAAATTTAGTAGATTTCTCTTTGATTGACTAGAGAAAAATGCTATATCAATTGTAAATTTTGTTCCTCTAGGCAAAATAATATTTGCTTTTCCCAATCCCTCAATTAGGTTTGCACAACCTGACATCGTATTGACTTTTGCTTTCGTTATTATTAATTTGGAAAAATATTTTCTACTTGTAAGTATTGTATGTGTAGTTGTACAATCAGTTAGACATAGGTCTTCATTCTTCATTCTTCATTCTTCATTCTTCATTCTTTAGTCACTCAACATATGAAAACTATTCATGTTTTTACATTAAACAAAAATAATTACAATAAGAGAAGAAATCTTGAAAAATAAAAGTTTAACCTTAGTTAAAGAAAAATAAAAGATAAATTCTAAAAAACAAACAACATTAATTCTAGATATCCTCAAAATCAAAAGAAGCACTTATTATTTCATCAATTGTGCCAATTTTCTCTCCAAGAGTTTTAAATAAGTTTGCTACATACAAATTTGTCATACTGGATGGGTCAAATATATCATTATCTCGGTATGCAAATTTTGCCTCCACATTTTTCATTTTTCTTCAATTCTTATATGAAGCTTTTCCTTTATAGTTATCATTTTGTGTGGTTTCTTTGAAATTTCGATAATTACCACGAAAAAATACTTATTTCTTCCTCTTTTACCACGGTCATGACCTTGATCATGACCATAATTATTAAAATTCACAACATTCACTTCAAGGAATGGTGTTGTTCCAATTAGTCGATATTTATGTTTTTTCATCCACAATTATTAAAATTCATATCATTCACTTTAGGGAATGTTGTTGTTCTAGTTGACTAAGATTCATGATGATTTTTTTTTTAATCAATAACTTGTTATTTCGTTTAGCCAGGAGAAGACATTAGATGAGTTCAGAATACTTCTTAAAATATTTCTTTCGATATCGCTATTGTCGGAGCATATTAAATCTTGGAGCTTCAAATGCATCCATTCATAACGAGTTTTAGGAAGAATAATTGTTTTCTGATGATCATATTTTTATGGCATCCAGGTATATTTTAGCATCAAGCACCCATAACAAATAATTATTACCGTTAATATCAAATGCTACAAATTCTAATTTTGTAACATTTTTCAAGGTAATACCATTACAAAATATTGTATATATATTAGAAATTTAATATATACTAAACATGCAAAATAATAGTTAATTTACTAGTTATAATAAACATAGAAACGACTTACTTTTAGAACCTACCTTCAGTGGGATAAATGACAGGAGCTCATCTTGTAAATTTGAGGAGCAAAATGACGCACAACGGGAACACAAATGCCAAAGAAATGAAATATAATAGAATACATAAAATAAATAAAATAAAATAAAAAATAACAAAATTTAGAAATAGGAAAAAATCTCAAATTCTCCCACCTTCTTTGAATTCTCACCAATGTGTGCAACACCAAGGGAACTTATTCTGCGACAGATGTGACCGAAGATTGAAATGGTACTAAGATCCACCAAATGCCACTATTTATAGGCAATTTGGTAGGATGTGAAAATATATGACCACTAAAGATGTGTGGTTATAATACGCACGATCTTTGGACATTAAACATGAGCATCTAAATTATGCATACATATATATTTTTTAATATTTATAATACTTTTCAATTTATTATAGGGCTCTTTACAAATATAGCAAAATTTCATTATCTATCTGTAATAGACCGCGATCTAATAGATGTTTTGTCATTTAAGATCATTTTCCTTTATTATAAGGTTAAAATTGATAATAAATTTAGGTGGCATAATATTGAGTGAATTGACATATATCTAGGGGAAAAAAAAAGCAAAGTTACAGTATAAAACTCAAAATGTCTACCAATTTCACAAAGATATAGGGAGAAAGCATAAGTTTTCATGTTTTAGAGGTCATTTTTATCTCTTCTAATTTTTCTTAATTTCATTAAATATTATGTTAGCGTAAGTTTATGGTCCGTCTATTTCAAACATTCAACCTAGACAGAAAATTACAATGTTAGTTAGAATATAACTTTGCTGAAATGAGCATAACCTTCAAAAAAAAAATTTGTGCTAAATCTTTATTTATTTTTTTTATGGAAACATCGATGTTGTAAGAACAAATTGAGTTAGGACCATTTTAACTTTTATTATCTAAGTTAGAGGTTCAATTCTTCCTCCCACGTATTATATATAAAAAGAACTTATTGTTAATCCAACCATAATTTATCTATACTACTATTCAGGTTGAAAATTCAACTTGTTGGAGCGAGAATTGTTGTAGTAAAAAGAAAATATAATAAATCCAAATACCCACATATATCAAACTAAAATAAGAAAAAACATATATTTAGAAGAAAAAATAAAAAGGTGAGATATCTATTCCATTTATTTAGACGAAACGAAATAAACAAGTACAGCCGGTACCGGAAAATCAATAATCCCGAAACTCCTCCGCCGCGAAGCGCTGAGAAGAGAGAGGGAGAGATATTACGGCGCTTATAAAGAGAGAAGAAAGGAGGAAGAAGGAGAATCAGAATAGGACTAACGATGCATTTTATAAATGCTGTGATGTTGACTCGAATGCTCCCTCGGAATTCGGGTCTTGAATCGGAAGCCGGTGGAATTCCGTTCGGATCCTTGTTGTGGTTCACCTACGCCGGGATCTCTTGTGTCTTTGTTCTATTCGCCGGAATCATGTCCGGTTTGACCCTTGGTCTCATGTCTCTTGGTCTCGTCGACCTCGAAATCCTTCAACGCAGTGGCACCCCCGTGGAGAAGAGACAAGCTGGTTTGTTTTTCAATCTGTTGTTCTGATTCTTCGACTGCCAATTCCCCTTGGATTCGATTGTTAGTAAAATGAAATTTAGAACCATATGTCTGTGTGTGTGGAGTGAATTCATGCGTGTGCTTCTGGCTTGCATCATTTTGCTGGTCGCGATTACTATTGTGCGTTATTCTAATTTGTTACGAATTGCGATCGTTTGCTTTCAGCGGCTATACTACCAGTAGTTCAAAAGCAGCACCAGCTTCTTGTTACGTTGCTATTATGCAATGCCGTTGCAATGGAGGTAATTGAATTGATTGGATCCGGAACCCTTTTTTTTCATAATGCATACAAAACAGGGAGGTTCTCCATTTCTTTCGACATGAGGATGACATTTAGGTTAAGAAATTAGTATTAGAAAATTTGTGGTTTATCTATGAAATTTTTCAGTCAAATGACAAATGTTATTCCTCAATGTATTCGTTGTCGTATTGTGGATACTTGCATTGAATTTTTTTTAGCTTCTTACTGTTTTGGCATTTGTTACCTGCAGGCACTTCCTATATACTTGGATAAACTTTTTAATCAGTATGTTGCTATAATTCTCTCTGTGACATTTGTATTGGCATTTGGAGAGGTATGATGTTTTATCATTTTATACTTTGTTCTTGGTTTTTCTTAACCTTGATACCTATATATGAGTGATTTATGCTGTTTAGTTTGGGATGCTTTCTGTTATTTCTAGGTTATACCACAAGCGATATGCACCCGTTATGGACTTGCTGTAGGTGCCAATTTTGTGTGTCTTGTACGAATTTTGATGGTTATTTGCTACCCAATTGCTTATCCCATTGGGAAGGTAATTCTCTAAGTATGTTGTTAGTTTGACTTTGTAGTTAGCATGTGAGCTAAATTGAGAGCAATTTCTTTCATTATGAAAAACTAATTTTGTTTGTGCTAAATTACGTTAGAATGATCATATGAAATCTTTATCATTACAAAGATGTTATCAAGATAGAAAAATTGCAATCGGTAAGTATTATATTTAAATTAGTCGGATAATTTTCATGAAAAGTTTAGGTGCATGCTCAAGTAGTCTATAGCACCTTTAAGAGCATGACTGAAGAGCCTTGGCTGGTATATTTTTCACCTTTGCTTGGTTTCTACAATATTGCTGCCAGTCCTCGAGGATATTTTTTAAGTTGAGCTGTAGGCACTGAAAATGGGATCCTGGAAGATTCTTTTAGAATTACCGCAGGGTATTGCAAGCCAACGGCTTCGGGTGGCTATGCCTTGGTTTTAGCTAATTCTTTGAAAGGTTCCATGCAGGCTAAACTTCTCTTCTTGTAGAATAATATGCGTGCAGGCTTCTTATTGCTATATGTACGGCTTTCAAATTATTTATGTAGATGATAGCACCATTTCAAATTTGTTTTCCATCCTTGTTTCTCGTGTAGTGGGTCATTAGGGGCATATAGAGGAATTTATGCATCATATTATTCAAATGAATTAAGGTTGTCAGAGAAAAGTGTTTTATTTTTTGAGTCCCTATTTCACCAATGTTGGCTGCTTCCTATTATCTTACCGTGCCGTTGCTTTTGTTCTCTCTTTCGTTAATGTTAACTACTAAAGCCAATTAAAATTATCCTTACACTTCAGGTTCTTGATTGTTTGCTGGGACACAATGAGGCATTGTTTAGGCGTGCTCAATTAAAGGCTCTTGTCTCCATCCACAGTTTGGAGGTATGTGAATAAGTTTTCTGCAAAATGCTTTAGATTCCAGTCATCCTTTTTCCTTTTTAAATCTAACTACTTGTGTATAGGCTGGAAAGGGTGGTGAACTCACCCATGATGAAACAACAATCATTAGTGGAGCTTTAGATTTGACTGAAAAGGTAATGGCTGCACTGTCATCAACTTGCTGTCTAACTTTTCCTTCTGTTGGATTGTTTCTTTAGTCCCCCCACCCCCCTCCTGTTCCCAAACTATTACGTATTTAAATCTTGGTGTCATTTCTTTCTAATTTGAACAGACCGCTGAGGAGGCAATGACACCTATTGAATCAACTTTTTCCTTGGATGTAAATTCTAAATTGGACTGGTAAGGCTTCTCTCATGTTTCTGGCAGTCGTCATTTTCTAACTTCCCTACTTCGACAGTGGAGACTGCTGAAAAATCTACCTTTTGAAACTAGCTCTTACCATATTCAGTATAATATTAAATAATCATAGTATTAGCTGTATGCTTTCAGTTCATTCAAGTATATGAGGATAGGTGGTAGTATTTGAGTTTATTGATTCCTTTGGAACAAATATTGTGGTACCCCGGATGTTGCCTAGCTGGTTATTTTGATTCATTCTTGTTTCTTGCTGATTTTCCAGTAATTTAAGTAGCATCACGTCAATATCTAGATTTGATGTGAATTCTAATCTCTACCTTTTACGATAAACATGTTTCTTGGAATGAGTTTCTTTCATTTTGAGGATACTTTAGGAAATAATTTGCAAAGCTTTTATTTGTGTGCACTGCCTCACCCTTTTCTTGAACTACTAACTCAGGGAAGCAATGGGAAAAATTCTTGCTCGTGGTCATAGTCGAGTTCCTGTCTATTCTGGGAATCCAAAAAATATCATAGGGCTTCTACTGGTGGGTGTTGCAATAATCTTCCACAAAAAATTTCCTCGTTTGAGATTTGTGTGATTTTCTTGATTACCTACTGTTTTCTTTATTTATTTATTTTTTTTTTCTGTCTATGACTTTACCTGCGTGGAATCAGGTGAAAAGTCTTTTAACAGTACGACCTGAAACAGAGACCCCAGTCAGTGCTGTTTCTATTCGGAGGATTCCCAGGTGTGTTCGCTATTCTGCTGCTCTCCTGTGCTGCCCCCTGCCCAATTTCCCAGAAGCATTGTTTTTTATTGTTACTTATTATTTTTTTTATGTTCTTACGAATGGCAGGGTTCCTTCGGACATGCCTCTTTATGACATATTGAACGAATTTCAGAAAGGTAGTAGTCACATGGCTGCTGTTGTGAAAGTAAAAGGGAAAAGCAAGGCTCTTCCTCCCACATTGGATGGAGAAGAATCTGCGGAAAACAAAGTCTCAGGCACGGAATCCCAACTGACAACTCCTTTGCTACTCAAGCATGATGAAAATTCAGATAGTGTAGTCCTTGATATCGATCGAACTTCAAAGACTTCTGGTATAAGTAGGCAACCTTCTTACCGACGCAATGATGCTTCTTCCATTAATGGGTTGAGCCATTCATCAGAGGACATAGAAGATGGTGAAGTTATTGGTATCATCACCCTTGAAGATGTATTTGAAGAACTTTTGCAGGTAAATCTTCTCCCTCTTCTCTTTGGAATCATAACGTTACCGATAATTTTAAACTATGCTGTAAGATGCCTTGATTGATGCAGGAGGAGATTGTTGATGAAACAGATGAGTATGTTGATGTTCACAAAAGGTATTGGGCAGTTGATTCTTCTAATTATTTCATTTAAATTTTCAACACCACATTTTAAATGCTATTGTTTTCATTTGTTTCGATTATACTTTTTTGCAGAATTCGTGTAGCTGCCGCAGCTGCTGCTTCCTCTATGGCAAGAGCTCCATCAATTAGGAGATTAACTGCTCAGAAGGTAGTAGTGTTTGTCTCATTTATACATTTCACAAGTGTCATGTTGTTCTTTTCAATTGTTCTCTTCTGTTTTTGGAGACGAAAGTTATCCCTTTTATCAGCAGGTTAGGGGGCCATATTTCTAGGTCCTATGTGAGTGTTGTGGATTAGGTTTATTCCGGGTTGGGTTGGTTTTGATTGAATATCATTTATATTGCTCTATACTTGTTCTTGTGTTCTGGGAAATGAATCGATGCCGATCCGTCTATCATTACTAATCCTATAATGTGCTCCCAAAAGAAAACAAGCAACAGAAAATCCAGCTCAATCTTGGAGTGCAAAATTCTCGGAGAATTTTCTTGCATGATACTATTAGGTACTTAAGTACCTTGGAGAACCACACCCCAAAAGCCAGTTATTGAAGTGAGAAAGCCAAGCCACTTAACTACCACATTGGTTATCCCACTCTAACCAATGTGGGACAAAGGTAGCCAATACTACATTGGTCCCATCACTGAAAAGTCGACATCCCGACAGCCAGACCAATGGTACTTCACTTGGAAACACCCAGTCAGAACCCTTTGTTGGTGCTCCTCTCCGGAACATTGACGATCGACTTTGATACCATTGTTAGGTACTTAAGCACCGTGGAGAACCACACCCAAAAGTCAGCTATTGAGGTAAGAAGGCTTAAGTACCACATTGGTCATCCCATTCTAACCGTTGTGGAATAAAAGTGGCCCATACTACTTTAGTTCTTAATAGATATATTGTGTGAAGATTTGATTACAAACAAAAAGTGAGAAAAACAAAAAATTTACACAATCCAGAAAAGAACATCAACTCATGAACCTTACTGAAATTATTGCTTAACCTTACTGAAATTATTGCTCCAAGGAAGTTGCTGTGTAATGCTTAGCAGAATCAAAAGTTTATTGTCGAGGGCAGGCTTATTGGATACTAGTCCTTGCCTTTACAAATACTGTTTTCATTATTCAATGCTAATTAGTGCTTTCCTATGTAATTTCCCAGGGAGGTCAACTTCAAACTAAGCAGACTCAAACGCCAAAGAAGTCTACTGAGGAACTTCTAGGAACCTCTTATAACAAGTCTTGAAAGTGTTAAACAATCAAAAGTTCAGAGCTCAAGTTTCAACTGCCACTCCCCAACACTTTCTTCCATGACAAAAATGCTCAGGTGAACAAACTACAATCTAAAACTGGAGCCTACCATGTATGTAAAATTTGAGATTCTTAGACCATTTCATTGGAATTGATAGTGTTATATGATGGGATCACCAAATTTTGCCCCCCTCTAATCATGGCCCTTATTTTAAATATTTCTTTTTTGAAATTCTAGTGATGATTTTCCCCCTTTTTCTTGTACGAATTAAAACTTTTCCTATATGTGTTTGGTGTCCATTTTATTTTATTATTTAGGGCTATTAGAATATGAACATCATCATCTCGTGAAAAGAGTCTTTTTGGTAGAGAATTTGAAAACAGAAATCTGAAAATAAGGGATTAAATAGAAACAAAGTTGTAGTTCATGTTTTCATGTATGTGTTTGGTAGCAGATTCAGAAATTGGATTCTAATCTAAACAATTTTTTAAAAAGTGTTTGGTACTATATATTTATAGATCGTAAAACTAGTTGTAGTTGCTCACTAATATTTAGTTGATAATAAATTATTATTAATTTGTTTATGAATATGATTTATGTTAAAAATTTATATAGTTATTATTTTTTAATATTATTTAATTTATATAACATGACATAGGGTTGTTTTCAAATATAGAAAAATGAATTAAAATATTTACAAATATAGGAAATTTTATTGTCTATTCGCGATAGACTACTGTCTATGTCTATCGACACTATGTCTATTTGTGTCGATAGACATAGACAGTAGTCTATCGCAATCTATCGCAGATAGACTGTGATATTTTGTTATTGTTTGTAAATATTCTCAATTGTTTTGCTATTTAAAATAATTTTTCCATGACCATATTGTATTTCTAAATATTTTTATCGTGATTTAATAAAATTTTGCATTTTAAAATTTAAAATTAAAAATCTGGATACAATAAAAACATTAAAATGTTGTTTTCAGAATATGCACTATTTGAATCGTAAAATCTGAAAATAGTTTTCAGAAACGGTATTCGGGTTTCCTGCCAAACACATATTTGTTGAACTAGTAAGTTAAAAAAACATAAAACAAAATTTGGTTTCTTTACTAAATAGACCCTAATATTCATGCTCGTGGGTTGAAGAGACAATTTTTTTTTTTTTCAAAAAAATTAAAATGTCATGTAATTATTTAAAATAAGTAAAAATTTACTTTATGTACATTTTAAATATATATTTTTTGAAAAAAATTGGGACCAAAAAAAGTATATTTTAAAAACTTAAATACCAAATGCATTTTAGGAACTAAAAATACACATTTTAAAAATTACCAAATGCACCTATTCTTCCAAACTTAAGGACTAAAAATAGCATTTTTCTAAAATTAAAAAATTTGATTCTTTCTGCAAAGTCACGTAAAGGTATATTCTTTTCTAAAATTCTAAGAGACTAAAAATACTATTTTTCCTAAAATAAATTTTCTTTTAGCAATAACTATTCATAACAAATTTAGGTATTAAATTTCCAATCTAAAAAAGATCACAATACTATGTTCACTTTGATAAAAAATACTAAGGGAGTGTTTGGAGTTGGCTATTATAGTTTGTGAATTATAATAGTATGTAAGTTATAATATTATGTATTTGGAGGATAAACTATTTTAGTATGTATCATGATACACTACAAGAGTTATCGTATGTTGTAGCGGTTTATTCGAGCTCTTGCAACAGTTTTAAACCGTTGGGCCATATTTTGCTGCGGTAGAAGCTGTGTTGAAAGCGTCTACTGCAACAATTTTAACAACTGCCAGAATCAGCTTAAAAAATCGCTGCAATAAGTACCTAAATTGTAGCAGTCAATTACATCAAAATGCAACGTTTTAGTAACTGTTGTTTCATGCGCAACAGTTTATGAACCGCTGCTTTCATATGTGAACTGTTGCAATTATGATTTCGATGGCAACAGTTCTTTAAATAAATTAGTAGCGGTCAATAACCTTTGCGAATTGGTTAAAAAAACAACTAAAGCACCTTGTAACCTCTGCACTGTGATCCTATTGCAATGATTTATTATTGCTTCAATAGTTTGGCTATTTGCGACGATATTTTTCTCTATTGCAACGGTTGTATTGATCTCTACTATTTTGCAACAATTTGTGTGAACATCAAAATTATTTGATAATGCTACAATAATTAATTGATCTTATACCAACAATTTTAGTACTTATATCACAACAGTTGTTAATAGCCTATTTCTCAACAAATATATGTTGCATCTATAATTCTTTTTGCATTCCACATCTATTTTTCAAATTTCATTCGCACTTNGAAACCGTCGCTCAGACATTTTGAGAATTGAGTTTGGGCCAAAGAAAAATAAAATAATTTGTATTCTATTTATCATGTAAAATGATGTGTACTAATTTTAAGAAATGGAGTTCATGAGTTCGAAATTAAATTATTAATACTAAAAAACATACAAAATTTTGTTTTCATTATTATGTTTGTCGGAAAGGTCTATGATGGAAGGAAAAAAAAAGTTAATTAAAAACCCAATAAAAAAAAAAAAAAAAAAAAAAAAAAATTACTAGGGGAAGTAATAATATACTAGTCTAAGTATTAGCAACAAAATTGCAAGATAAAGTATTCAAAATCCTATAAAGTATTTGTCAAAATGCAATACCAAATTGTTATAAAATATGGCCGACATCAATAAAAGAAAATGAAACCAAACTATTTATCACCTATCACCATTCGATCTTTAAGTTTGAAACACTTCGTTTCGGAGATTCACGCGAACTTGATGTACATCTTTTGTTTACTTTTGGATACATTTTCTCTTTGATCCTATTAAAAAAATCCAAAAAAATATATATACATTAGAATAATAAATATATTAAAATAATAGTATTATAATAAATGAACTGATATTACCTATCTCTTGAATTTTCATCCAAAGCTACTCCACTAATGTTACCAACTTGTATAATTTATTTGTCCCAATAGCAATGAAAGCACTTTGTTAGTCTAGATCTTTCTTCTATAGTTTCATGGTTTTCCATACTTATTTCAGAACTGATCTCAACCCTGAAAACTTGATGATATTTAGCTTTAAAAACTTCAGTGGGTGTAGGTCCTAATCCCATTCCATGAACACGTCCAGAATGCTCCGTACCCATGACTTGTTCAAACATCTCCTTCTCAAAAGGCATAACTCCTGAGGTATATACATTTTGACTCCTACATTCTTCAAGTTTTTCGTATCAAAGACAATAAAACTCTTAATTTTTTAAATTAATTTTGAACTTACAACAGTTTTAGCAAATTCTTCATCCATGTAACTTCCATCCTTTAGGTTATGAGCAGCTAGAAAGACTTCTACTCTGGTGGGATTTCTCCCCAGCTCTTCTTTCTACCATTTAGTAAACTAGTTAATAAGTGAATCGTAACTTGTTAAACAATACAAATGGAGTGAGAAAATTACCATCTCTTCTGTTTTTCGTGCTAGACTTTTTCTTCCACATGAATGAGTAAATTTTTGTTTTTTACGTATCTCAGTATTTCTTGCACTTCGTCTCTGGAAAAAGTATATAAATTTAGAATTACATAAAACCATTAAGTTATTATCCAATAATAAAAAAGATTAACAAGATTACCATTCCTTCAACTGAGTACCAAAAAGAGACTATGCTAGCCCATTCATCCCTAGGTATATTGTCAGGTTTATGTTTCAAGCATTTATCTTCTGTGTCATATTCTGAAACATACTTTCCTCATAGATTACATTTATAGCCACCCCACTTTCTAGATAATGATGATAAACACCATTTTTTAATGTGTTTCTTGAACAGTAAATTTTGACTGAAAAATAACAAAGTCAATGAATATAAAAAAAAAAAGTAACATAGATATACAAAAATTCATACAACATATCAATTGGTTTACCTACTTTAATGATATGCCAAACTTCTTCCTTGTACATATTGGGTACCTTTCTCCAATCATCATAATTTTAGGGGACAAAGATTGCAAGTGAAAGGGTTGAAATCCCTAACACAGCGGAAGCAGTATAGAACCAAATTCGAAATAAATTGGGATTTGAAATACCCATACATTGGAAAAAAAAATATAGAAAACCTACTATATTAATTCTAGGTTAAGCATGGATTAGGGATGGAATCTTATTTTCATTGGAGACTTTGAACACAACCACCACGAACCTCTTCTATTCTTTGAGGGATGAGGTAAGGATTGTGGATCCTTGATCTTTTGGGAAAAAGAGAGAGCACTAGAGAGAGTACCAGAGAGAAAAGTTTTTATCAATTGAGAGAAAGCAAAAAAAAAAAACTTCTTTTATGTTTCTTTTGCAGGCATATTTAGGGAGAGAGAGCAGGAGACGTGGGAGAATCACGTAAAGCGTAACTCTCATATATAGGAGTTACTTTTTTTTTTTAATTAATTTATTTTTTATTAAATTATTTAATTTAACAAATAAATAAATAATAAATAATAAATAATTTAATTTAATTTAATTAATTATTTCATTTAAATGATTTAAATGAACATCTCCCATATAACCTATAGTTTTAATTCATTTAATTTAATTAAATAAAATTTAATTAAAATAAATTAAGAAAATTAATTCTTTAATTAATTAACTTTCAAATTAAATATCTAATATTTAATTTGACCTACATTTGAATTATATTCAATTGTTATTCTTTCATAACTTATAATTTTAATGTGCATGTAATACACATTAATTTTAACCTATAGTTTCATATGAATCTAATTCATATTATTATTTGAACTCCTTCAATTATTTAATTCTCTCAAAAATTAATTTTGTATCATATCCAAAATTAAATTTATATTATAAAGTTCAAATTAAACTTTATATTGTAATATATCAACATACATTATATTATTTCCCTAAATAAATTTGAACATTTTAAATTTCATTCAAAACATAAATACCTCATCACTCTTTACGAGCTAGGAAGGGGACTTAATGGACCTACAAATTAGAAACTCCAACGATATGAGATTAATCAGCTAAACTCATTACCACATTAATTAATATTCATTAACTGTGAGTACACTTCATTAAAGACCCACAGCTGCACTCTTCTCACTGCAGATGTATTTTTGTGTTCATGGATATAGACCAATAACAGCTAATTAGTCATTCATAAGTGTTCGTAACACCAGTTGGGTCAAATTATCGTTTTGACCCTGGGTTACTTCTAAATTCTTAAGTACCAGTGCTCATTTAATGAACAACTTGTGTATCGTCCAACCATTAAACAGAAACCCCTCTTAGGCTAGTGAGAGGGTAGGGCCATTTGTTTCAGTCCAGGAGACACCACTTAAGGGAACACTTGTCTACTTACCCTAAAGATGGGAATGAGTGAATTTCATCTTGTATAATTATGTCTCCAACTCTCCACTTGGTCTTGTCCCCAAGATGGTAAGCATATTGAGCCAGCAATTGATCACTTTCACCCATACAAATCAAAGGACAATCCTTCGTGGACAAGGGTTCATAATATACTGAGGATTAAGACTAAGTTGCCTAGGTCATCCTATTGAAATAGAAACCTAACTAGTCAACGGTGTTACATCTAGTTATTACTATTTCATGATCCGGTTTTATGCAAACTCATTGCAGAGGATGCCCCTACTCGCATGTCACCTACACGAATGCGTTAGATCATTGCGTTTGTATCAAATACAAAGTGGGTCATATCCATAGTGTCACCAGGATAAGGTACTTAACCTTTTAAACTGTATCTTGAACATTGATCTCCGTATGTCTCCACATACAGTTCAAGACTCATAAAACAATCTAGGATGTTAGTTTATTGGATTTAGGATTATTAAGACAAAACAAACAAAAACAATCAATAACACTTATTGAAGTAACACATCAATAACTCTTTATTAACGATTTAATGAAGGTCAAATAATTACATTTACAATCTACGAGTTTTAGGGAATAAAATCCAACAGCAAGTTCTTCCAATAGTCCCTAAGAAATTTTCCAAAGCAGTCGAACCAACTTTTATAGGTTGGTTCAACTTATTAAATTCAACTTCTTTCAAGTTCCAAATATCAGACATGCATGTATCCTAGATGAATTTTTTCATAAAGGAAAAAAAAAAAGTTCATTTAAATTATAAAACTTAAATGTCAATTCGTATAATAAATCCATAATAAATCCATACATACCTACTATATCAATATCACCCTTAATTTTTAAATTAACTTCTGTATCAACATTAGCTTCCTCTAAATTGTTAGTGTTTTATTCTAAAAGACTAGCCTCTGTGACTGTGACCACCACATGACGACGACTTCTAGTTGAAGGCATATTTCACCTAAAAAAACAAAAAAAAAATTAGCAAGAAAACAACCAAAATTGTTAACATGAAAACATATAACGTACACTTTTCTATTTTATTTAGATGTCTAAGAATCAAAGTCAGTATTATCTAGAAGTAATGAGAATGACTTATTACTCCAACCACTCATACATTTTATATGGTATAGGTGTATAATAAATGAAAGTTTGGAAAAACCTTTACAATCCCTAACCAAGTCACAAAAACTTGATGTATCAATATTTGGTGTTTCACTGGTCATGTCATCAACATCGACACCAAATCCTTGAACTGTATTCACAATATCCAAAAGTCTCCTGCAACATGTCTTGCATGTTATCACGTTCATCACGTTCATCTACATCTAAACTTTCATGAACTGAAGATTCATTCAAAACTTGATTTTGGCTAACAGAATGATCCAAAATAGATTCATCATGAAAAATTCAACAAGTATATCCTCTAGCAAATCCATTACACACTAAATGATCATAGACATTGTCTCTATCAAGCCAAGATGTATTTCCACATTTTTTTTGCACGGACACAAAATCTTTCCATCTTGAGATGCGTTCTCAAAGGCAAAGTTAAGTAATGAGGTTGATCCATCTAAATATTCTTTATTAAGTCTAGATTTACCAATCCAACTCTTGTCCATTGATATGATAAATCTACCACATTATCAATAGAGTAGTAGTTAATGCATAAACATAGAAATAAGGCAAACAAAATTAAGAGAAGAAAAAATGTTGTCACACAATTCTATGCAAACAATAATATCTAGCTACCATAATTGCATGATAACTATACAAAAAAAAAAAAAAATCATTTAAACTTTTGAAAGAATTTTTATTTAAAGTATTTAATACACATATACATCATTTGATATGATAAAATCAATATAAGATGGATGCAAAATACTCTCAAAATAAAACATCATTATGAGTACAAGAATCCTATAGCAAAAAAATAACTATCTTAATTTAATGATATATATAACTACCTCCGAACTACTTGCTACTTCTTCATCCAATATAATTAAATCCACAATAAGTCTCACTGCCATGTGGAGCAAAAAAAATATTAAAGTCATTTCTTTTAGAAGAATGAACAATAGTAACTTATTTATTAGTGTAAAATAAACTTCATCCAATATAATTAAATGGTAGAATTCATTATATGTTACCCACCCAAGTTTCGTCCCAACTCTATGGAAAAATAGTTTCAAAGGTCTTGTTTTTCTTGTAAATGGTAGAATTTATTGTATGTTAGAAATTTGCTTGAACTTCTATCTCAATCATAGAGGAAATCTATCTCAGACATGGAATCAAATACCAAATTGAGAAATTTTTAATTTAATATCTAAACTAATAGGACATACTCAAGCCCATATCAAATTGCCAAACTTCTTTGTAATTACTCCCTGGGTCCACGGCTACTCCTAACTGGAATTTTTTCAAAAACATAGTGGAAACCTTCTAACACTTTGACATTCAATGACTTCCTTATCAAATACATACATAGATGAAGCCACATAAACATTTTATAATGCAAACATTCTAGTCTCCTTACTCAGCTTTTTGTCCAACGTCACTAACCAACAATGTAATCTCAAGGAATCTTAGTCAAAGTAAACCTTAGAATACAAAACTTGTTTTGTTTAAAAGATAAATATGAAAAGTGTCAAAATCAAATACCATTATTCGTCAAGCAATAAGAAACCTCATAATCAAAATCTAGTACACACCTAGATTCAATAAGCTCGTTGTTATGGTGGCGACTCAAGAATACAATGAAAGGTTGAGCCTGAAGAGAAATCTCCCATCTTCCATGATTCCAAAGAGGTGTTCAAATAGAGCAAAATGGTGAATATAATGGTGGCTATAGGAAGAAAAAAAAGCCCCAACATTTCCTTCAGTTGGCGGTTCTTTTTTTTCCTTTTCCTTTTCATTTTCTTTCTTTATTTCGTTTTTCTTTTATTTCCTTTTAAGAAAAATATCAGATTTTCCAAGTTTAATTTGATCCCTATTGCAACGGTGGTCTTATGTGTTGGTACTAAATTGTTGCAATTGCACTAAACTGTCGTGGCGATGTACTAATTGTTGCAAATTAACTGTTGCAGATGACTCTATTGCGACATTAAAAATAAATGTTCCAACATAAGTGTCGCAATAAACATATTGTAAATACTTCGTTGGTAAAACCATTCTAATTGAATCTCTATCACGACACTTTAATAAACTCTGTGACAAAACTGTTGCAAGTTTGTATTAAAACCAGCGGTTTGGTCGTGTGTTGCTACAAACGTCGCAGTGTTATAATTGTTTGCAACCATTTATCAAACTGCTGCCAAAAAAATCCGTTGCAATAGACCTATTTTCTTGTAATGATAGTCTGTGTTTGAGAGATTTGAAATAGTAATAATGTAATTAGTTGTAGATTATAATGGTCGGCAACACCAACTATTATAATTAGAGCACTAAATATGAAATGAGCTATAATAACCCACTCTACCATTTAAAGTTGAGTCTCAAACACCCTCCAATTGCAACAAGTTAGGGTTGAACTTTCAAATATTGTTACTTGTGTTTTTATGGTTAAAGTGAAATCATCTTAAAAGCTCTAGCAAATATCAAACAAAACCTTAATCTCTTTTAAGTTTAAATACTTTTCAATGATAATGTCTCTATAAATTTACCTGACATCATATTTAGCAGATAGGAAAATTAAGATTGCCCATTTCTTAAACAAAATTGAAAAAAAAAAAAAAAAAAAAGAAATTAAGAAATTTTGTTTGATTATGTTTTTGCTAGCTCATTAAAGCATGTGTCTTATAAGCTTACTATCAATAACAAATTCATCAATATAGAACATGGGATCATTTTAATCAGGTTATAGGTAGGCATGTACTTTGGCAAATCACATTTAAACTAATTGTGACCATCTCGATTATGAAAATATTCATTTACTAGTAATAGTTATTCACCTCTTTGACTATGAAAACTCAAGCACGAGAAAAGTCTTTATGAGATGAGTAAATTAATGAGAGGAAAATTGTCAATTGAAAGGCTAAAATGCTACAAGAATAACAAAAGAAAAAGATAGATTAATGAAAAGGAATCAAATTTCGTTCTCAAATGCAAGAAATCTATTGAAAAAACAAATGTTCTTAGCTTTTTAAATTTCTTCTATATTCATATCTCAACACTAATTTTTGTCCATATGATTGTAAAATAGAGGCTCTAACTTTCTACTATACTCCTTAATTTTTTTTTCCTCAAACGTTTTAATTGTAAAAGGAGAAAATATTACTTACCTAACTACTCAATTATTTATGAATGTGTTTGGAATATCTTTCAAATGTTTAATTTTAAAAAAACAATTTTTTAAAAAAAGAATTACATGTGCCTGACAGCAACTCAAAATGGATTTTGAAAGTCATTAGTGTATTTATTTTAAAAAAAATTTCACAAAAGTATTTAAATGAAGAAAACCTTTTTAAAATATTTATTTTTTTAATTAATCCAAATGAGTTCTATATATTACTTCATTTTGAATGTTGCTTTGATATACTATTTCATTTTTTTTTAATAACCACCATATCATCATTTTAAGCAGAAAAATTTATTATGTGGTTATTAAACAATATGGTCATTTCAAGACTATATAAACGTTATAAGTTTCTTCAACCCAAATAACCCTTATTAAATAATGAACTCAACCCAATTTAACCATGAAACATTTGGGTTGGATTGATTACTTGATTTGGATTACTCGGGTAATTTATTTAATCTTTTTTCTAAAAATGAGTAAAGTGTTAATATATACCAATTTTATTTAATTACTTTTATATTATTGTATTAAAACTAACAACTCAATTTCAATCTCTTTTTTATGAAAATTTTCTTTCACATTATTTTAAGAGTTGTTGGAGAATAAATTATCTAAAAAATAATGATATAAAATAAAATTAATATAAATATATGCTTATATAATTGTATCATAAGTAAAAAAAAGTATATATACTTTTTAAAATTAATAATAAATTAAGGTTGACTTAGGTTATTTTAGTTAAACTTACGAATCAACATAACTCACAAAATTTTCATTTATTCTTAATCCAAATGAGTTGATAACCTAACTGAGAGCGTATAGATTAAATTGGGTTGGTCGGGTTTTTTGAACACCTACAATAGATATCCGTTTGTCGAGTTATAAAATTTAAACTCATTCTTGATACGATTACGTTATATAGTGAACTTGTTTGATGAACATTATTTCGACATGTCGGTGATTATTAAACCCTTTACTTTCCTCATGCAATCATATATATATGATTTGGCTTTACAATTTCATTGGCATTTGTCTGATTCAACTAAAGTTTTGACAAACCCACATGAAACTTGTCTCCCCTAGCTGCCCCAATCATGCATATATATATTATACAATCAATCTCTCTTTCAACTCTCCAATATGGAAAATCATAGAACGTAGCCGCCATAATGTAACTGTTCTTAATGACCGTTGGATAAAAATTCAAAATTTATTAGCTGTTTGCGCATGTACCAATTACATTTTGTAATTATGCTAATTTCATATATGTCAAATGATCTAAAACCTACCAACTACATCGTCATGACCATCTTTATTATATTGTAACTTTTTTTTTTTTTTTAATTTTTTTATGACTGTCTTTTCAATACTTGTATGGATTTTGCACATGAGTTAGTTGATACAAACATGGACGAAAAAAATACATTTTGTAATTCCTTGTGATCTCATATGCTAAATGATCTAAACCTACCGGCTACATCGTGACAATCTTTGTTATTAACTTATTTTCTTCAACGATCAGATCATCAATATTAAAGATATTTAAGTTAGATAGAGCAACATTACATACAGAACCATGCTTATATCAACTTTGCACACAAACTCATCATTTTGAACGAGAAACATGATCAATAGTCGTAATGCATTATTATCCAAAACGACCACATTGGGTTGAGTACTTTTCTCGAGAATTACATTGTATTCCTATCTAAACGAGATATCTGGTTTGAGAGATCAAAAGAAAAGAAGAAGAAGAGAAAGAAAGAAAGAAAAAGAAAAAAAAAAAAAAAAAAAAAAAAAAA